>PVLC010032735.1:0-17986 GCA_004027655.1 Graphiurus murinus
GGGGAGGGGAGGGGAGGGGAGGGGAGGGGAGGGGAGGAGAGGAGAGGAGAGGAGTTTGGCAATTTTTGAAAGGTTAAACACAAGTTGCCATATGATTGAACAATTCTACTCCTAGGTATATATATACCTAAGACAACTGAAAACATATGTTCACACAAAAACTTGTGTGTGTGTGTGTGTGTGTGTGTGTGTGTATCAACTTGTATTCAAAACAGTCCCAAAGTGCAAATGTCCATCAATTGATGAATGGATAAACAAAATATAGTGTGCGCGCGCACACACACACACACACACACACACACACACACACGAGTACAGGCCATAATCAGTACTAATTCACGCTACAACGTGGATGAATCTTGAAGATATGTTAAGTGAAAAAGGCCAGACACAAAATACCACATATTGGAGGATTCCATTTACATGGAGTGTCCAGAGTAAGAAAATCCATACACATAAAAAATAGATTAGTGATTGCCAGTAGCTGGGGAAAGAGGAACGGGGAGTGAGTGTTAATGGGCACTGGGTATCTTTAGGGAATGATACAAAATATGTGGAATTAGATAGTGGATATTATTTTACATCCTTGTGAATACATTCAAAACCACTGAATTACACAGTTTAAAAGAGTAATTTTTACTCTGTGTGAATACTCCCAATTTTTTTTTGAAAGCCACTTAGAAATGTTTCTGGTTATAGAATTTCGTGTAGAAACAAGATTTGAATTTGGGACTATATTTCCCACTATTCCTCATTACTTCTCTAAGGTATTTCAAGAAGAAATTAAAACTGGCAAATTATGTGTTTAAAAAATTAGGTAGTATGACACTGTCAACATGATTTACATTATGATGTGAGACTATAATCCACCAATAAAAGCATATTTAAAAAATTAGGTATCAGTACTGCTTAAATCACATCGAAAATGGTGTAGAAATTGCATATAACCTACATACATCCTCCTATATACTTTAGTCTCTACACTAATTAAAATATCTAATAAAATGAAAATACTACATAAATAGTTTAATTATACTGTATTGTCTAGGGAATACTGACAAGAGAAAAATCTGTACATGTTCAGGATCAGAAATACCAAACAGATATTATGCACTTTTTCCCCAATATCTATCTGTAGATGGATATCCCCAACACCCCCCCCCCCCTTGCAGAGCTGAGGATTGAACCCAGGGCCTCATGCATGCTCCGCGAGTGCTCTACCACTGAGCTGCACCTCCAGCTCTTCTGAATATTTTTGATTTACAATTGTTGAATTTATGGAGGCAGTACCCATTGGTATGGAGGGCCAATTGTATTTAAAAATAATACTTTGTAACTTTTCTTCTAAGGTCACAGTTTAGTACATTGGAAATGTTATGGCATGGACATGGGTTAGAAAAGAATTTCCAAGACAGAGAATAGAGCTCCAGCCCACTATAAATTGCCTGGTCAGAATATTATAGTATGAATGATCAACTTTTATTGTTAAAAGACTAACATATGAATTTGCCTAGTTTCCTTAGTCAGAATTGTCAATACAATCTCATTATATGCATATGGAAAATGTAGTAAAAGTCCAAGAAATGGAAAGAAAGACAACCTGTTACTTCCTGTGGGCCAGCAACAAGTAAAGAAAAAAATGCCTCTTCGATCTGGCAAACTACACATTTTGCAAGGCTAATCCCAAATACTGCTTTGTATATAAAGTCTTTCTTGCCTCACAACTCTCTGTCACAACTTGAGGCTTCCTCTTCAGGGCTCTACTGGGACCATATACACATACACACAGCACATGGAATATAATCCTTTGTGTATGTAGCCTCATTGACTGAGCGCTCTAAAGACAGTGGCTTTATGATAAAATTATTTTAATACCTATTTCACATATAATTTATATACCACAGAATTCACCTGCTATAAGCACACAATTCACTGAATTCGGTACATTTTTAGGGTTGTGCAATCAGCACCACAATCGAATTTTAGAACATTTCCATCACCCCATATACTTCCATCATGGCCACTAGCTGTCAGTCTTCACCCTCATCCCAACCTTGTGCAACCACTGAGCTGCTTTCTCTAGATCTGTCTTTTGTGATCTTTTCATATAAAGGAATCACACAATATGGTAGACTCTAATGTCTATCTGACCGTTAATTTAGCATACTTTGAAGTTTACCATTTTGTAGCATAATAAATGTTATACTTTGTTTCTTTTATTACAGGATAATATTTTATTTTGTAGCTACAACATTTTGTTTAAATAGTCATCAGTTAGTGGAGGCTTGGGTTGTTTCTAGTTTTTTTTTTTTTTTTTTAACTATATCAATAATGCCACTCTTAACATTTTCATACAAGTTTCTTCATTTTTGTATAATAAAAGGGCTTGCATATATAGTCCTGACTTACAATGATTTGACTTAGGATTTTTTGACTTCGCAATGGTAAGAAAATGAAATGCATTCAGGAAAAACTGTACTTCATAATTTCAGTTTTGATCTTTTCCCAGACTGGCAATATGTGGTATGATACTCTCTTGCAATGCTGGTAAGCAGCAGCAAGCTACAGTTCCAGTCAGCCACACAACCACAGAGGCAAACAACCACAAGTGTTGCCATTGTTTTCTGGATGTAAGTTTTCAATACAGTACGCGAACTATGGAACACTTTTTTTTTTTTTTAATGAAACATTTTGTATTAGATGATTTTGCCTATGATAAGAATGCTGCAAGTATCCTGAGCACATTCCGGCTAAGCTGTATTTGCTAGGTTAGGTTTGTCAAATGCTTTTTTTTAAGAAGCTGGAGACACAGCTCAGTGGTAGAGCCTGGCCTAGCATGCACTTGGCTTTGATTCCCCAGCACCACAAAAAATAAAAAGGCTGCGAATGATAAATGCTCCCCCTGCACCCTGTACTTCGGGGTTGAATCCAGGATCTTCTACATTTAAATGGATTTTAAACTTAAGACAATGGGTTTACTAAAAAAGAAACCCTACCGTAGGCTAAGAAAGCATCTGTAGTAGACTCAATTCATTTTTGCTAAAAGAATGAATAAATGGGTAAAAAAAAGTTCTCTCTAATAATCTATATTTCCATATAAAAATGGAAGAGAAATAAAAATCTCCGGTATATTTTGCTACGTTCTTTAAACTAGTGGTCCTCTTTCTTAGACATATCTAGAGGAGTATATGAGAATCCCTGAGTGGAGGAAGAGAGTATAAAGCATATGTAGATTGAAAAAAATCAGTCAATATTACTATAATTACACTGTGAGCTTTTCTTAAGTTTAAAAATCATGAGAAATACTGCTTTTGACCAAGTGTCCCAAACTATTTTATAACAAGATTTTAGTTTTCCAGATCCAGATCACCAAAAAGCTCAAATATATGGGACTTCACAGAATCTGGAAAAAGATGTATACTTTATGAATGCAAATCTATGGATATACTAAAAAAAATAAATATTTCTAAGTAATTTTACAAATACTGATGAAAACAGCCTATTTTGACAAAATATTCCAATTTCTACTAATGTTAGTAGACCAAGTAACCCTGAATATGAGAATAAGCATCATCATCATCATCACCATCATTATTTGGTACCAGGGGCACTCTACTCCCAAGCTACACCTCCGTCTCATTTTATTTTTTTATTTTGAAACAGAGTCTCACTAGGTTGATGAGAGTCTCACTACTCGCTGAGGTTGTCCTCAAGCCTGTGATCCTCCTATATCAGCCTCCCAAGTACTGGGATTTACATGTGTGCCACCATGCGCAGCTTAAATGCCATTATTTTAATAATACATGTGTCTTTGGCTTCCATATACAATACCTAATAAATATTTCCAATAACCATTCAAGAACTTTCAAAGCACCTATGTGTCTCCCAAATACTGAAGAGAACTAGGAGACTTCTAGGTCATCAATTAGTAATGTTTCTACAGGACTCCCCAGGACCCCCTCTTTTCAAAATTCCCCCTACCCCCATGGACTTCAAATATCGAAAGATTTTATCCATAAAGCTAAATCAAATCCCTTCCCTTTCCTGTTTTTTTTTTTTTTTTTTTTTTTTTTGTGGTACTGGGGATTGAATCCAGGGGTATTCTATCTCCGAGCTACACCTCCAGCCTATTTTTTATTCTTTATTTTGAAACAAGGTCTCACTAAGTTACAGAGGGCCTCACTAAGTAGCTGAGGCTGGCCTCGAACCCAGATCCTCCGGTCTCAGCCTCCCGAATGCTAGGATTACAATTTATTCTTTATTTTGAAACAAGGTCTCACTAAGTTACAGAGGGCCTCACTAAGTAGCTGAGGCTGGCCGCAAACCCGGATCCTCTGGTTTCAGCCTCCCAAGTACTGGGATTACAAGCGTGCGCTACCACGCCCTGCTTCCCATTTCTTATTAGTCAAAAACACATAAAGAAAAACAAAGAACAATAAAATATCTGATGTTATGTTTTCTGAATATTAACTAAATACAGTCTCTGATGCCCAACAAGTAGAATTTGAGAGGGCTGGGAATCATGGAATCACTTTACTCATTTTACAAGCAAGTGCATGGAGGCCTAGGAAGTTTAAATAGCAAATTTCTTCTAAAGAAAAAACAACATAAGGTTTAAACATTTAAGATTTAAGTGGTAGATAACAGAACTGCCATTTTCATTCAGTTTTGTGTGTGTGTGTGTGTGTGTGTGTGTGTGTGTGTGTGTGATCAGAAAATGACATAATAAAATATAATTTATTTGGGGCATTTAAAGGTTTCAGTCAAGTATATATGTCACTTAAAAACTGACCATTGTTAGCTGACTATTAAATAATTTGTGAGATGTAAGTGAGTAGAAGTGGGTTAATAAGCTTAACTCACCCCCTTTATAGCTTTTCATGTGCCCCAGGGTCTGAGAATTGCAGTCTACAAGACAATCTGTTGTGCAAAAGGCAGCAAAATAAGGAGAAAAACGATACTGTCTACAGCAAGTGCCAAATTCTATTTCTGTCAATCATGTCTTCATGTTACCCATCACTTACTGACCTGGCAACAAGTCAGTCTGCAGACTATCAATGTGTACCTACTCTAGGGTGACATCAAGAGACACGGCCCAATGGCCCTGCCAACACACACAGAGAAACCATTAAATCACAGCGTCCAGTTCTAGTAGCTAGCCTAAAATTATTTTTGAGAAGTGACCTAGTCATTGCTGAACAGTGTTACAACCCAATATGGGGTCTTAATGGATAATAATCAAGCATTAAGAAAATCAAACAAATAGAAATGTATGAAAAGGGCTGTTATATAAGTAGTGAGGGAAGTAATTTTTTTCATGAAAAATATACTTAAATTATTTAAATACATTGTGTATTCACATACTTATAGGTGCATATGAACATATATAACACACACACACCTGAATATGTATGCTGGGTCATTACATAGATGTGTTTTTCTTTTTTACTGTAACTCAAAATATAAAAATTCTATATTCCTAAGAGTAGACATTTATTTTCATCTGTATATCAAGGAGCATTATCTATTCTTTGTGCTATCAATGATCCATTTAGAATTCCAATCTGAGATCCTTCCCAACACCATCACAGAACATTAAAGAAAAATGTTAATAAACTAGAGCTTATGTTTTTTCTTTACAGCCTTTGATCATATCTAACAATCTTTTCCTAATCTAATCCTCTTTCTGATGCACATGCCTTCTCTTTTAGTCTCTTCTTCCCCATTCTTGTCCAATGGCTGTCTTCTTTCTCTGTCTACATTGCTGGTTCCTCCTTATGCGTCTAACTCCAAATTGTAGCATTTATCTTTATCCTTAGAACACTGCAATTCCTTCCACACATTTTTCCTTTGGGAAAAAAAACTATCCATTTGCACAGTTTCAAATAATATTCCTATTTTGTCTTTGCCTCCCAGGTGTTTGTAATCTAGTGAAAAAAGACAGGCATATATGCCATGCCCTTTCATAGCTATGTCTTTACGTAAACTATTCCCTTTGCAAAGAAAGAAGCTCAGTCATAGACAAAAAAACGAGGGGGAGGATATGGAGTTTTAAAAAATTGCTTGTTTGTTTTCTTTTTGTTTGAAGGGAGACTTGCAAAGACTGAACCAGAAGTTAAATAATGTATTTAATTATTCTCAGAGGAAATCATTATTGGATCAAGATCTTAAAAGAGTTGGAATTCAGTCAGCAGTTGTAGAGATCTGCCACAGAATGAAGAGGGATATCTATTCTACAAAGATTGGAGGAAAATAAAGAGAATGTTTACAAGTATTTAGAGGAAGGAGTAGAATAGATAGGGATAATATTATATGTCAACAAGGATTGATAAATTTTGTTTTCATTTGTAAAGTAGGGGGTATAATAAGGATGATGGGTAAAATGGTGGGATTAAAAAATTAAGGAGAGGGGCTGGGGTGTAGCTCAGTGGTAGAATGCTTTCTTACCATGCTCTCAAGGCCCTAGCACCAGAAAGAAAAAAAAAAATTCAAGAGCATAGTATAAGGTTTATAAAAGCACTGGGAACATAAAAAAGAATACCTATTAGGATACACAGGCAAGCCAAGCATGGTGGCCCATGCCAATATTCCCAGTACTTGGGAGGCTGACTCAAAGGATTGTAGGTTTAAAGCCAGCCTCAGCAACTTAGTGAGGCTCTCAGCAACTTAGGGAGACCCTGTTTCCAAATAAAAATAAAAAAAGGGCTGGGGTGGAGCTCGAAGGTACAGTGCCCCCATACCCTCTCCCCTTCCCCACCCACATACACAAGAGATCCACAAGCAGTTTTGAGGACATAGTTAAGGGCACAACAATTAATTTATAGTGGTTCCAACTTATCTTGCTATTGTCTTAGGCAGTCCTGGGGTAGTCACAAAGAAGGTAAAGGATGGGGTGGTCTAGTTTTGCTAAGCAAATATGAGATAAAGTGATGAGGCTAAAGAGAATAAAAGCACAGGGAACAAAATGGTTAAAATGATTGACGAAAAGAAATTAATTCTGGGAGGGAAATGATTGGCTAGAATAAAATGAAGGAATTAAGGAGCCTGAGCTCTGTGAGCTCAGAAGACATCCACACATGCATGCTCTTTAATATCTGTTAAAGGAATAGGGAAGTAAAATGCTTAATGGCTGGGAGATATGATCACAGACTTTTATATTAGGGTTTAATAGTTTAAAGAAGAGTAATTCTGTGTGATGGGTGTGGCCATGGGAGTATGTGACTAAAGTAGAGTGGAGCTCAAAACAGACTGTTCACAAGAACAATTAAGTCATCCAGGTGTACACAAAAAAATTAAGATAGGAGATTTAGACTGTGAGCCCAGAGCCCAAGTTTTCCATGAGCAACCAAGACATCAGTAGATGCAAACACACAGGAGGAGCAGAGTGTACAATGCTCTATAAAATAGTAGCTACTTAAAAGACCCACTTTTATAGAAATATGTAGAAACACTTATTTAAAAGAACAATGGTACCCAGGCATGGTGCTACACACCTATAATCCCAGTATTTGGGAAGCTGAGATAGGAGGATCAGGAGGAAGAGGCTGAGGATCACAGATTCAAGGCTAGCCTCAGCAACTTAGTGAGTCTATTTCAAAATAAAAAGGGCTGGGGTTGTGACTTGGAGTAAGAATGCCTCTGGGTTCAATCCCCAGTACCACACACACAAAACAAACAAACAAACAAATAAACAATGGTGCCAAGCATGGTGGCACACATGTAAAGCCAGTATTTGGGAGGCTGAGACAGGAAGATCAGGATTACAGGTTTGAGGACAGCCTTAGCAACATAGTGAAACTCAACAATCTAGCAAGACAAAAAAAAATAAAAAGGGCTGGAGGTATACTTTGGAGATAAAATGCCCCTGGGTTTGATCCCCAGTACAATAAACAATGTAAGTTAAAAGAATGCTAGATTTAGCTTCTTGACTTTTGGCAGCTTCTTATGCCTCTTCTTACCTCTTTCCACCTCCCACCTCCTACTATGCCATAACAGAGAATGGTCGGCCTCTATTTGAGTGGGCTGCCAAGAAAGAACACCTGAGCAAAATGCTTTTAGAAGATGTAGACAAGCTAAGGAAAAAAAAATCATCCTCTGAAAAAGAAACTAGCAAAGTCATAAAACTATTCATCTTTACACTAAACCATACTAGTGTTTGGTTAATGATTATACTAGTATTAAGATTGTTAGTATTAAGATTACAAGAGATGAGGGTATATTCTCATTAATCATGGCTGATATAAAATAAAAATCTCCTCTAATTTAATAATATATTAATAGCATAAATACAATTTGCATATTAAATAAAAAGATATACTTTTATATTTTTGATACTAAATAATATTAGAGTAAAATTCTTTTATCCATTGCTATGATTTGAATATAGTTTGTCCCTTCTGAAACTCATGATTTAGATTAACCTCTATTATGAGCTATTAAGAAAGTGGGAAGCCAGGCATGGTGGTGTATGCTTGTCATCCTAGTACTTGGGAGGCTGAGACAGAATGATCACAGGTTCGAGCACATCCTCAACAATTTTGTGAAGCTCTCAGCAACCTAGTGAGACCCTGTTTCCAAATAAGAAATAAAATTGGCCTGGGGGTATAGCTTGGAGGTAGAATGCCTCTGGGTTCAATCCCCAGTAATACACACACACCAAAAGTGGGAAATTAATCCAAGTATGGTGTTTATAGGTGAGACTTTTAGGATTAAAGTCATCAAGGTCATGCCCACATGATTGGATGCTTGTGGCTTATAAGAAGAGGTAGAGAGACCAGAAGACAGACAGACAGACATGTCCCATTCCAGCTAAACAAAATATCCCTTTAGTGCAATATAGTGAGGAAAGCAAGCCTCAAACAATGTTGATTATAAATTTGGACAATGACATTATAGAATTCTCCCTCTCTAGCAGCAGAAAGCATCTCTTGTGACTCTCACCTGAATAAAATGTGTTGATTTTGGCAAGTTCTTTTTCACAGGTTTGGAAAAATTTTTCTTCAAACTTGGCAAAATACCTCTTCACTGTGTCCTCATCTGTAACTGAAAGGCAAGAAAATAATATTAAATTTAATGTCAGAATGCCAATAGGGAAAACCAGGAAAATAAAAGTTATATTATTACTTTCTTAGTTTTCAAAATGACTATACATATATGTATATATATGTAAATATATAAAATATAGAACATTGTAGTGGAGAGTATGTGGTATATGTGTGCATGCACACACACACGCGCGCGCGCGCGCGCACACACACACTCTCTTAAAAAAAAAATGTAAACCATATTAAGAAAAGACTAACCAAAGGCATCTTTGCAGGAACACCACTCTTAAATTGAATGAGACTCTAAATCTCTACTATAATAAAATCTATTAAGTGTCCCAAGACTTCAGAAGAGGAAGAAACTACTGTAGACAGAGGTAATGAAAGAAGAATGAAGGTGTTGGGAGTTCAGGTAAATAGAATTTATTCAGCAAGAGAGTAAAATCAAGCCGGGCGTGGTGGCGCACGCTTGTAATCCCAGCATTCGGGAGGCTGAGACCTGAGGATCCAGGTTTGCGGCCAGCCTCAGCTACCTAGTGAGGCACTCCGCAACTCAGTGAGACTCTGTTTCAAAATAAAGAATAAAAAGGGGCTGGGGGTGTAGCTCGGAGGTAGAATGCCCCTGAGTTCAATCCCCAGTACCGCAAAAAAAAAAAAATAGGGCTGGGGGTATAGCTCTGAGGTAGAGTGCCCTTGAGTTCAATCCCCAGTACCGCAAAAAAAAAAAAAGAGAGAGTAAAATCAGTTTTTCAGGGAAGAAAAGAAATCTAAAAGCAAAGGCATGAACACATGAATGTACAGTATGTTTCTGGAAAAAAATGAAACATATATACTATGTTTCTGGGGGAAAACAAGCCAGTTTGGTCTATGCTACATTGCTATCTAGTCCCTTTTACTTTGGCTACATCAGACACAGAGAAAGAAGTGTGGACTGATTAGTGTAAATTAAATGTTCCGAAGTGTCAAGAGGTTGACAGGTAATATTAACATAAATAGCTGAGCAAGCGAAAGATGGCAAGCGTGGTGACAAATGGTAACTGTCACCTTGAGGATCCATCCGAGTGGCATGGATTCTGACAGACGGGAAAGTACATGTTCATCTAGTTGCTGCCACCTGGTAACACGGGGTCCAGCTTGTCAGATCTTCCAATTCTTCAGGAGACACCACACATCCAGATATTTTAAAAACACTGTGGGTGCCAATCCATATATGTTTCTGCAGGCTAGATCCACTTTGTATGTTTTGTCTCACAGCACATGTAATGGTTTAGATCTTAGATGTCCCTGAAAGCTCATGTGTCGAAGGCTTCCTTCCCAGCTACTGGTGTTGCTGGGAAGTGGCAGACCACACTGGGACCCTGGCGACTTCCTCTCTCTCTTTGCTCTTTCCTGGGCCACCTTTAGGCGTGTGGCTTTGCTCTACCACTCACTCTCAACTACAATGCTCTATCTTGCCACAGGCCCAGAAACAGGGCCAGTGACCATGGACTGAAACCTCACAAACTGTGGGCCCAAATAAGTCCTTTCTCCTTTAAATTGACTTTCTCGGGTATTTCGTCACAGTAATAGAAATCCGACTAGCCCAATTTCAATCTGCTAAATTCCAAAGTTGACAGAATATATGTAGCATCAGGAAATCCAAGAACAAAAGGGTAATGTTTCTTCCTCAAATGAGATCCAACTAGACTCTCCAGATGCTAATCATAATACAGAACTATCCTATTTCTGGATCTCTATGAGTACTCTAAACTAGAAATGTGCAGAAAATGGATTCATTTCTTTCTGTCCTGCAGATCTTCCAAATCTTAGTGCAATCCCAGAATCCTTAAATAATCCACATGTCTAAGAATAAGGGAAATGGAACTTCCCAAAATAACCACAATATACACATACATACAAAGTCACAGAACTACAAAAAAAACTTTAAAGCTCAAACAAATTCTAAAAAGCATATTAAACTGGGTGTTGTGGTGCATGTCTGTAATCCCAGCTACTCAGGAGGCTTAGGCAGGAGAATAGTAAGTTCAAGGCCAGTAAGTCAGAGGCCAGCCTGGGAAACTTAGCAAGACCCTGTTTCAAAACGAAAAATAAAAAGGGCTGGGAATTGAGTTCAGTTGAAAAGCTCTTTGTGTTCAATCCTCTAGAAAGAAAGGGAGGAAGAGAAGGAGGGAGGGAGGGAGGATGAGCCAAGTATGTCAAATCTACTCATTTAATTCAAATAATATAAATGAACAAAAATTGACACTATGCAAAATTTTATTTATACATATGTACTATTTTTCATATGCTTTGGATTTGAGCACAAAATGCAGAATATTTTATTGACTTTGCAGGAAAAAGAATGGCCATTTCAAGTTCCTCATGTAAATTTAGCAGTTTAGGTGTAATAAAGGCTACAGCTGCTCAAGGCCACTGAGGATTACTTTTTCAAAGCATTAAAGCAGGCCTTAGCTTTTTAAAAAAGCTAACCTTGAGCCGGGGGTGGTGGCGCATGCTTGTAATCCCAGCATTCGGGAGGCTGAGTGGGAGGATCCGGGTTCGCGGCCAGCCTCAGCTACCTAGTGAGGCACTCCGCAACTTAGTGAGACTCGGTTTCAAAATAAAGAATAAAAAATAGGGCTGGGGGTGTAGCTCGGAGGTAGAATGCCCCTGAGTTCAATCCCCAGTACCGCAAAAAAAAAAAAAAAAAAAGCTAACCTTGAGTTAAGGAAGTTCCATGGTAACAGATGTTGCACTTAAAATTATATCTAGCTATAGCTGATTTAAAATAAGAAAATAGATTATTTTAATTAATTACCTAACTTTTTTCATTTTTATTTTATTCTCTCTTATTAAGAAAGAAAACTCAAAAGCAAGACATAGGCTTATTTATAGTATTTTGCTTCTCTACTAACAGACAACTTTCATTAATATAAAGTGATAAAAATAAAGTTGTTCAGCAAAGTGATTCAAGCACAGCTTATATTCTTAAAATAACATACATTAGTTGAGTGTGGTGGTATAAGCCTATAATTCCAATACTTGGGAGACTGAGACAGGAAGATCGTAGGTTCATAGCCAGCCTCAGCAACTTAGTGAAGCCCTCCACAACTTAACGAGACCCTGTTTTAAAAATAAAGTAAGGCAGCCAGGAATGGTGGCACACGCCTGTAATCTCAGCACTTAGGAGGCTGAGACAGGAGGATCATAGGTTCAAGGACAGCCTCAGCAAGTAGTGAGATTCTCATCAACCTAGCGAGATCCTGTTTCAAAATAAAAATAAAATAGGGTTGGGGGTATAATTCGGAGGTAGAATGCCCCTGGGTTCAATCCCCAGTACTTATGTATGTATGTATGTATGTATGTATGTATGTATGTATGTATAAATAAATAGGGCTGAGGGGTGTAGCTCAGAGGCAGAATGCCCCTGGGTTCAAGGTCCAGTACCACAAAACAGAAAAAAAAAAAACATATATTAAGGCTTATATAAAGGATACATATTCAGTAACAGCAACTATTCAAAATGCTACCAAGAACTTGAAAATAACTGGGCCTCTGAGAAACTAAAACATATGTAATAAACTTTATGTTCTACCCATGAATGATTCTCCTATGATTTTATTTCCTTACTTTATAGATTTTTCATCTAAAATACTAGCAGTCTCTTATCTAGTGTTCTAGTTCACAAACAATAGTCACAAATCAAGAGAAGGTACAATAAGGTTAAACCAACACTGAAAAATAATAGCTAACCAAGAGAAAAGGCAGGGGTAGGGGGAACCATAAATAAAAACAGTGAGGATAGTTGTGCAAAAAGAAATTAAATAATGTTCTTATCCTCTCTGATTTAAAAAGACCTGGTACACTGCTGAAACTAGAAGTACAATATTAGTAAAGGAATTAGGAAAACACAACAGAAAAAAACAGAATCCAGTAATAGATCTACATACATTTGAAAATTTCGATTAAGATATATGAGACTTCAAATCAGTGCAAAAAGAATGGATTATACAATCAGAAGTCCTTCTTAAACACTACATAAAACACAGAAACCACAAAGGGAACAAATGACACTTCACAAAATGAAGTTTCCACTCCATAAGATACTATAAGCACAGTTAAAAGAGAAGCAGACACAGTGAAAAGATACACCTGCAATATTTTAAATACAAGATTCATATGCAAAATATATTTAGAAAATTCTTACAAATCAATATTAAAAAGCATCCAGTTTCATAAGAAAAATAAGCAAATCAAAGCAATTCATAGAAAAAGAAGTAACAGTTGGCTAAAAAAGAAATAAAAAGATGGTTCAACATCCAGAGGTAATATAAATGCAACTTTTAAAAACTGGAATATAATTTTCCAACCATCAGACTGTAAACAGTTTTAAAATAGTGATATCATTTTGGCAATGATGAGGGTAAATGAACACTCTCACTCCCTGTCGATAGATATGTGAATTTGTAAAGTCTTTAGGATGACAATTTGGCAGTCACTATTATCACAATTTTCAGTATGTTCAATCCCTTATGTAGGAAATATATTTTAAAGAAATCTCTGCATCCATGAATGTATTTGCAAGGATGTTCATACACCATTATTTTTTAATAGTGACAAAGAAGACAAATCGATGTCCAATAAAAAGGGGGTGGTTAAGCAAATAATGGTAACATAACACTACAGTCATTACACTACAGCAATCATTTAAAAAGCGATATATATACATCTTGGTATATATGGATAATCTCCAAGGCACACTATTGCAGAAAAATTAAGCAACAGAATATATGCAGCATGATTCTGTTTATGAAAAATATGTGCATAAATTAATATTACCCTATACATTCACAGAAGATTGGAAAGAGGCATACAGAAATGTTAATTGTAGTCAACCTCCTTGGAAAGAGAAGTGGGCATGAAAGGGATGCTCACATTTTGCTATGATTATTGTATTATTTGAATCAGTTTACAATGAAGAGATGTTTGTGAAAGATAAATTATATTGTATAATTAAAGGGTATGATAAACCGAAGGAAAAAAAGTCACATTCCAAACTTTACATCATACGCAGTAAAAACCAACCAGCAACGTTAGTTGAAAAGACGATGGGAATCCAGAGGTACCCAGGATGACTTGGCCTTTCACTTTAGTTATGACAGTTAGTAGAAGGCTGATTTGCAGAACATCAACTTCTATTGTAATAGGCTTTCCTTAACCTACCTGCTGAACAATGTAGGAAAACAGTAACTCTAAATTGGGGAATCAAGAATTTCAGCATCCAAAAACCAACTAGCCCATTTCCCTTATTTTGTAGATGAATAAAACTGAGGTACAAAACCAGGTGTGGTGGCATATGCCTATAATAATCCCAGTACTGGGAGGCTGAGACAAGAGGATCACAGGTTCGAGGACTCTCATCAACCTAGTGAGACCTTGCTTCAAAATAAAAATTAAAATAGGGCTGGGCTGGGGGTGTAGCTTGGAAGTAGAATGTCCTTGAGTTCAATCCCCAGTACAATAACAAAATCAACAAAACAAAACAAAAAGAAACTGAGGTACATAAAAGCTAAATGATGTCCCTCCCCCAATAACAAGATAGACTTTACAGAAAATCTTTATTTTCTTATTATAAAAAAAAGAATATCTACATATGAGCTATATGACAGTGATCACTAGGTGTAACATGGGTGTTCTGGACTGAAGTGTGCCTCCTTCATATTCAGATGTTGAAGCTCTAACCTGCAATGTGACTGTATTTAAAGATAAGGCCTTTACAGAGGTAATTAAGGTTAAATGAGGCCTTAAGTTTAATGGGGCCCTAATCCAGTAAGTCTGGTATCCTGATAGGAAGAGGAAGCAACACCAGAGACCTCCGCCCCTCCATAACACACAGAGGAAAGGTTGTATACAGAAAGGCAAGCCATGAGGAGGCTTACCAGATACCAGTCCTTCCAAGCATCTTGTCTTCCTCATGGGCTTTGAGCCTCCGGACTGTGAGAAATAAATTTCTATATACTACCTGTGGTATTCTGTTATGGCAGCCTGAGTAGGCTAATGCAATGAGTTAAACGTGTCCTAAATTCAATAATTAGTCACAAAACACTAAGCCTAGTTCAAAAAGAGCTAGCAAAAATAAGTACAAATCTTAGCAAGATATATCAACAATTGTAAGATTAGCATCAGCAGAAAAAGGGAAGACAAACAGGTGGAAAAAAAATCCAGAATCCATGAAGAATGACTCAAACATTGCTGAGTAAAATAAATACTAATTCAGTGAGTTATTCTAAAGAGACAGAGAACAAGATGAAAGAGAAACAGACATTGATTTCTTTGTCATCTCTATTATGATCTTATCTCCTCACATTTGCAGATGATAATTTCTTTCTCATCCATCCCCCCTACATAGTACTATGTTAATAGAAAGTTGCTTAAGAGTACCAATTAAAGTAAAACACTTCTATTGCATAGCAATCATCACCTAGTGCTTTTTACAGCAACTTTCATGAATATTTTAATTTTTATACCATAAATGTCACCTAACCTCCTCGTGCAGTCTCAGAGAGAGATAAAAATGAAACCTTTCAAAAACCAATTATTTAAAGCCTCCACGGACTCTCATATATCTGATATGTTCCATTCAAATTTTTATGACTATTTTCAATTCCCTTAATTTCCAGATCTGTGAGATATTGAGATAAGGATTATGTCTATTTTTAGAGATCCCATGCCCAACATAATGACTAATACACAGAATGTGCTCCATGTACTATTTGTGTGTGTGTGTGTGTGTGTGTGTGTGTGTGTGTGTGTGTGTGTGTGGTACTGGGGATTGAACTCAGGGGCATTCTACCTTCAAGCTATACCCCCAGCCCTATTTTTTATTCTTTATTTTGAAAAGTTGCGGAGTGCCTCACTAGGTCGCTGAGGCTGGCCGCGAACCCGGATCCTCCGGTCTCAGCCTCCCAAATGCTGGGATTACAAGCATGCGCCACCACGCCCGGCTTCTATTTTTTGAATTGTAAATATTGAAATAATGTTAGCACTTTGTAAAAATTATGATTTATTAAAGTAAAAAAATATTCAATAGCTGGGTATGGTGGTGCCTACCTGTAACCCCAGCAACTCAGGAGGCTAAGGCAGGAGGATTGCAAATTCGAGGCCAGCCTAAAGAACTTGGTGAGACCCTGTCTCAAGATAAAAAAATAAAAAGGGCTGGGGATGTCACTTAGTGGTACAGCACCTCTAGGTTCTATCCCCACTACCACTACCCCCATCTAGCAACTGCAGAGTTACATGCAAAAAAAAAAAAAAAAAGAAGCTGGACCCTATCTTATACTATACACAAAAATCAGGTAAAAATAGATCAAAGATCTAAATATAAAAGCTAAAACTATGAAACACATAGAAGGAAACACCAGTATAAATCTTCCTGACCTTGGCCAAGGCCATGGTTTCTTAGATATGACACCAAAACACAAGCAACAACAACAAAAAATGGTACGTTGGATTTTATAAAAATAAAAACTTTTGTGTTAAAAAATCATTATTAAAAGTAAAAAGACAGCCGGGCGTGGTGGCGCACGCTTGTAATCCCAGCATTCGGGAGGCTGAGACCGGAGGATCCGGGTTCGAGGCCAGCCTCAGCTACCTAGTGAGGCACTCCGCAACTTAGCGAGACCCGGTTTCAAAAAAAAGAATAAAAAATAAAAGGGCTGGGGGTATAGCTCGGAGGTAGAACGCCCCTGAGTTCAATCCCCAGTACCGCAAAAAAAAAGTAAAAAGACAAGCACAGAATGGGAAAAAAATGCTTACAAATCATTTACCTCATAGGGATCTAATACCTTTTACAATTCAACAATAAAAAGACAACTCAGTTTTTTTTTTTTTTTAATGGGCAAAGGATCTGAAGAGGATATACAAATGCCCAGTAAGCATACAAAAACATCTCAATATCATTAGTCATTAGTGCTATACAAATCACAGCTACTTCATACCCAGTAGCATGGCTGTAATAAAGGCAGAGAGACAATAACAAATGTTGGTAGGGATATAGAGACCCTGGAACCATAATATGTTGGTACAACGTTGCAGCAAACTTTGCAAAATTATTTTGGCAGTTCCTCAAAAAGTTAAATATAAAAAGTTTCAGAAATTCCACTTCCAGAAATATACACACACCCCAAAATAAAACCATGTGTTCACAAAAAAACTTACCTATGAATGTTCATAGCATTATTATTTATAATAGTCCCAAAGTGGAAACAACCCAAATGTCCATGTGGCATATCCATTCAATGAAATATTATTCAACCATAAAAAGGAATGATATATGGATGAACCTTGAAAATAGAGGGGGGGAGCCATACATTATAAGGACCACATAATATATGACTCCATTAATATATAATGTCCACAACAAGCAAACCTGTAGAGAAAGAAAGTGGATTAGTGGCTGGCAAAGGCAAATGAAAATGTTCTGGAACTAGATAATGATGAGGGCTGTACAACTTTGTGAATAAAACTGCATAGCTGAAAAGTATAAATTTCACAGTATGTAAATTATATATCAATCCATCTCTCTGTGTGTTCCAGCGTGCATGTGGGTGGGTGCGTGCGTGTGCGTGTGCGTGTGCGTGTGTGTTGTATATTAAAATTGGGAGAGGGTGATTCCAGGGATAGAATCCAGGGCTTCACACATGCTAGTTCTCTACCACTGAGTTACGTCCCGAGACTAATAAAAATTTTTTTTTTTTTTTTTTTTTGCGGTACTGGGGATTGAACTCAGGGGCATTCTACCTCCGAGCTATACCCCCAGCCCTATTTTTTTTATTCTTTATTTTGAAACCGGGTCTCACTAAGTTGCGGAGTGCCTCACTAGGTAGCTGAGGCTGGCCGCGAACCCGGATCCTCCGGTCTCAGCCTCCCAAATGCTGGGATTACAAGCATGCGCCACCACGCCC
>PVLC010032736.1:0-17989 GCA_004027655.1 Graphiurus murinus
CGCGTGCCATGGATCCCACCACAGTGAAGTGTGCCCCTCTTGTTTATCCTTCTCAGCCAGTGTTGGGAGTTGCCATTTTGTTTGTCGTGTTTTGGGTGCTATGTATTGAACCCAGGGGCATTCTACCTCTAAGCTACACCCTCAGCCCTTTTAATTATTTCTCTTGAAACAGACTCTTGCTAAGTTGCTGAGGCTGGCCTTGAACCTGTGAGCCTCCTGTCTCAGCCTCCCAAGTACTGGGATTACAGACCCTTGTCACCACATCTGGCTTTGTTTTTGTTATTGATTGAATCATTCTCATCGGGTGTGGTGATATATCTCTTTGTGGTTTGAGTCTACATTTCCCCAGCGACTATTGATTGAACATCTTTTTGCAAGCTTGTTTTCTATTTCTAGGTGAAGTGTCTATTCAACATTTTACTTTGCTGACCTTTATTTATCTTAGGTATTGAAGTGCCCCCTTTGCTAAGAGGAAAGGAGAGAGATACAAGAGAAATCACGCAGCCTGGTGAAGCAGATAGGAGTGGGGGCAGGTCGTGGTCTCTTCCTGAGGCACCCAGTGATTTTCCCAGAATTCCCAATGGGGACGGTGTCCAGCTAATGCTAGGGCAGTGGCAGTAAGCAGTGTGGCAGACAACCCCCAAAGACCCCGAGGGTGCCTGCTGTCAACCTCACCCCATGTCACATTCAAGTCTGCCCCTGAATTTTGTCATCTGTGTACAGGTGACAGCGCTGTAATCACATTGCTTGATCTTACATGAACAACGGGTATGATTTACTTAATACACACTTGTTGAATAAATACAAAAAATGCCTCCCCTGTCTGCTGGGTCCTACAATTGATTTTGAAAACCAGGATCTATGTATTAAGAGAGAGGATTACAAACAAATGAAGAAGAAATCCTGCATGGGCTAGGGTATCATGGAGGTCTCTAGGGTCCCCTTGGGGAGGTGGATAGGGTATTATGGGGGTTTCAAGGGTCCCCTTGGAGAAGTGGAGCTTGAGCTGGGTATAGAATGGTGACCAGCAAGAAGCCAGTCTAGGCAGAGAAAGGAAGGTATGAGCAAAGGCATATTGGGAAGTCGGGTGGGGGCACTAGGCTAGTCAGAGCAGAGGGCTGACACCAGCAGTCTTACGTGATGGTGGGGTGGCAGGAGCTGAGGGAGAAAGGCAAGCAAGGGGAAGACCAGACGATGGAGTGGCACTGTCTGGTGCAGTGAGGCGCTGGTCTGGATGTGGCCAGGGTCTACACTCTGAGATCAGCCCAGAAACTCTACCTGACAGGTCGACAGCTTACCTGTCAGGTTCTGCTAAGAGGCAGACTTCACTCCAGCCAGAAATTTCCAACATTTCATCAGACAAACGAGCTCAAACAAAGGAAATTTTGAGATGTCGGGCAAGAAAAGAAGACAAATCCCCAGGCTTATCTGGCAAAGAGGATCAACATGCAACTCTCATTAGTCAACACGATTATTATAGAATTTTTTCTTAATTACATGCCTTGAAAACTACATACCAACGGGTCTGCCATTAGATTTTTGCTGTAGGTTTTTGACCACTTCTTAAGTTCCTTAAATAGCTCCTACTCAGTTTCTTTTATTGAGCAAGCAATCCATACATGCATTGATTAGAGTGCTGCAGAAACAGGGTTTCTTCTGGCTGGTTGTAGAAATGAAACCTATTTGCAAAGACTAAATCCATAGCCTGTCCAACAACTAACCCCCTCCCCACCCGCTGCCGCTGTCCTCCTAGCATGGAATGATGTGTGAGGGTTTTTATCCTCCAGGGCCAGCATGTAACCTCTGTTTTTCCAGGCTGTACCATTACCATTGTGAAACAGGTTGCAACAGGACCATGAGACAAACAAGGAGTATTGGCCTCTCACACTAAGCTCCACTGGGAATGTGGATGGAGCCGTGTTCCCCTGTGCTGTGGTTTGTGCTGACCCATGGTGTCTCGCCTTGCAGAGAGGAGAGGTGTAAGGAAAAGACCTGCTAGATGGCTTTAGTGATGCTGGTTTCCAGGGTAGTCCTGGGGTTGCCTAATTACTCTGTGCTCCAGAAATCTCAAAGCTGAGGCACACAGTGGGCCTGCTGTGCGTCAGAACAGTAGAGCACAGTGCAGGGGCACATCCTGAGCCCTAAAGCTTGCCCTCCAGGGAATGGCAACACTGAAGCTTCTAGAGTGACGGCGCATCAGCCAACCAGTCGCCAGTATGCGGCTCGCCTCCTCTGTGCAGACTTGGGAGCTGCCTGAATCTTCCAGCCAGCATTCTTGCAGGTATAATCTAAAAGATTGGTCATGTAACTTAGAGGAAAGAAGATTTAATTTCTTACAGTTTCAGGTTGAGCTCATGTGAGGCTGGGGATCATGGATCTCAGGGCATGGTGGCGGAGGCAGAGAGAGGGAGAGCGCATGCATGGGCTGTGCTCCTCACTTCATGGAGACTGGGAAGGGAGAGGAGAGGAGAGAGAAAGGGAGGGAGGGAGAGAGAGAGAGAGAGAGGAGACAGAAGAGGGAGAGAGACAGAGAGAGAGAGACAGAGATAGAGATAGAGAGAGAGGAGAGAGAGACAGAGAGAGAGAGGAGAGAGAGAGACAGACAGAGAGAAAGGAGAGAGAGAGGAGAGAGGGGAGAGAGAGAAAAGAGAGAGGGGACAGAGAGAGAGAGAGAGAGAGAGAGAGAGAGAGAGAGAGAGAGAGAGAGAGAGAGAGAGAGAGAGAGAAATATAATTCCCAAGTCTGCACCCCCAGGGACAGACCTATAGCCACACCCTCCTGGCCCACTGTGTACCGACCAGGCAAATCCACTATGATGCATTTACTAACTGCTGGGATTACAACCCTTATGACTCCTCTGTATCAACCCTGAGTATTGATCTCTTTATATCTGCCTATAACAAGGACCCCCCAAGTCCAGCCCTTCTGGGTGGCCTTGTCTCAGACATTGGCCTGAGGAGCGGTCTCCTTGTCCCCTAAGGTTGACGCAGTGTGTCTTTTTACTGTGACTCACAGCTCACATTGTCAGCTCTTTCTGCAGCACTCTTCCCATGAGCCCTAGACCAGGGATTGGCAGACCCCGGCCCTCAGTCCAAATCCACAGGACTAGATTTTGTAAATAAAGTTCCAGTGGGACAAAGGCGTGACCACCCACCCAGACATGGCTGCAACCAGGAGGTTGAGTGGCTGTGCTAGAAACATCTGGATAGCAAAGCCCGGAGTATTTACTGTCTACCCCTTGATAGCAGAAGCTCGCTGACCTTGATTTTGGCAGCAGCAGCAGCCCGGGGTCACCCAATGGTGCTTGGTAATGCTTAGGTGGGGGTGGCAGGGGACAGTGTTGCAGGACTCTGAGAATCAGATGGGTTTTGCTCCACCTTATCTTCAAGGTGCATGTAGCATCCCAGTGATTTGCCCATGCCACACTGACCTGGAGGAGACAACACATGAGCTCTTATGGGCATTTCCTGCAGTGCACAGGAGCTTAGGGCCCGGAGACCTCTTGGCCCCCTGACCACTGCCCCCCACCCCACAACAAACCCCCTTTGGCTCCTTCTCTCTCTTTATTTGCATCCGTGTGAGATTCACGGACGTGTGAAATTGCATGGAGTATGTGGTGTGTTTGATTAGCTCTGCCTGCGGCTGTCCAGAGGTACAGTGTGTGTGCGTATGTACATATACAGCGATTTTGAATTTAACGATTTCTGCCGTTAAGCCGGCTACCGCTGGAGGGGATGTACGATCACCAAGGCGAAGGCTGCAATTTACTGGGCAGCCTACTCCCGCTCCGTCTCGTTCTACTGCTGGGTGATCTGGCAGCCTCTGCAGAGCAGTGCTTAATTGGGAAAGAAAGAGGAGGTCTGGAGCCACCCTTATTCGTTCCGAAGGCCGTCCTCACTCTTACTCATTCTAGCTATTTCCTTTTGTCTGTCCCGTTGAGCTCAGTGAAGGGTCCAGACATGGGGGCTGGGTGGACTACCCCAGCTACGAGCAGCTGCCTGGTCAAGAACCCTAGTTCAAGAACCAGCGTCCAGTTGCATCTGTGCTCAGAGGAACCAGGTCATAGAACCCAGCCTTACCTTGTCATGACAGCCACTTGAGATGCAGAGTCAGGCGCGTGCTCAGGGACCCTCTGGGTTTCTCTCTCACTGGGCCTGGGTGGGGGCGCATCTCTAGGGGGTTCTTAGGGTTAGTTAGGCTTGTGGAATGCTGAGTTTGTCCACGAGTGGACAAGAATACCAGCCAACATATTTCTTCTGCTTGCCTCATTAATCTGCCCATCTATGTTCTGAGTGAGTATATGGTAGCACCCCCTCTTTCATAGAGGAGAAAATGGGCTCCCACAGAGGGTCAAAGTGCCCCCTGCTGGGGTGGACCTGGGGGGAGGGTGGAAACAGGTGTCAGGTTCATTTTGTGTCTGTACTTACGCCAGCATCTGTGTATCTAGCCACACCCAAACCCACACTTGTGTCTATGCTCAATGTCAATGTCTTGCACATGTGCCTGGGCCCATATCCGTATCTGCATTTATATCAAAACCTATGTCTACCTACATAAGCATAGCAGATCATATGTATATCATATCACATCCATTTTCTCTCAGCTATATCCAATATCATATCCATACCTATATTGTGTAATATCCATTTGCATCTACTTCTGCACCTATCTATTTATAATGTAGCACCTGGTCACAGCTCCTGACTTAATGGGACTCCCCGGCTACCTGGAAGTCACACACAGGGAGGGCTTCATGGCCTGGACATTATCCAGTCACCTTCCTCGTGCGTTCACAAAGGAGAGGTGCATGGGGCGCCACCCGCTCCGGGAGTGTTCTAGAGAGAGCAGCCCGGCTGGCTGAGATGGGGCAGCCAGGGAGCAGTCCTGCACAGGGGCAGGGACACAGCCCTGCGAGGTCCCTCTGAAGGCTGTGGGATGAGCCAGAGTCCGCGCTTTGGGGGAGCATCAAAGGCTGACATCACTGGAGTCTGGCCTGGCCAGAGTCACAGGGAGGAGGACTGGATTCCTGGAAGGGGCTTGGACCTTTACAAGGAGCACAGGGTTGGTCTGCAGCGCATCAGTCTGTCTTCAGAGTCAGAAACCGCCCAAGATGATATTTACTTTTCAAAAACATCCCTTCTTCTCAAAGCCAGTCTCTGGTTCTTTCTCCTCCTTGCACACGGTCTTTGTGAGTTTAAACACAGATCCCCTCATCGCATCGCACTGACCTTTCAGAATGCCAGGACCCCGATGAGGGTTACTAGCATGTGCGATCTTTATCAGAGGGAAGAAAGCCCTTCTCCTGGTGAGGTCAAGCGACCGAGCTGAGGCCCCTCTATCGCCCGGAATTATTAGATGAAGCTGTGCTTGACACTGACTTTCAATTCTGAAAAGTTTCTTAATCAAGGTCTCCAGCCTGAGATGCACATTTAATTTAGGGGTTGCGCTTTAATCTATAAATTAAATGATGTCAAGCCCTTGCCATGGTGAGCACCCTAGTGCCCAGGAGCAGCCCTCTCTGTGGGACGCACACACACGGGGCTGTACTGACACTGCGAGCAGATGTCTGCAGAACAGAGAGGCCCTGCAAAGGTGCGTCTGGGGTGAGATGAGAGTAGGGACCAGGAGCCATCCTCCTTGGGTGGCATGCCCGGCTTCGCTCCCCAGAAGAAGAAGAAGAAGAAGAAGAAGAAGAAGAAGAAGAAGAAGAAGAAGAAGAAGAAGAAGAAGAAGAAGAAGAAGGAAGAAGAAAAAGAAGAAGGAAGAGGAGAAGGAGGAAGTGGAGGAAGAGGGGGAGGAAGAGGAGGAGGAGAAGGAGGAGGAGAAGGAGGAGGATTAGAAGGAGAGAGGAGGGAAGGAAAGGGAAAGGACAGAGGCTCTGGGAGGAAGAGAAGGGGAGGAGGAGCTGGTCTCCTGGCAGGTACTGTTTGCTCAGAGACTAAGCAGTGGGCCCTGGAATGAGGTGTCTGTCTTGGCCTCATTAGAGCCCTGTTCTTAATGAACCCACTTAGTACCAGACCTGACAGAGGCGACAAGAAACACAGGGAAGTTGAAATGCCCGGAGAGAAGCACCGAGGAAGGGACAGAGTCGCCCGGTGGCTCCTGCCGACCTTCCAACAGCCGGAGCTGGATGTGCCCGCGGGTCCCCTTTGGCTTCTTGGATAATTACCCAAATTTGGATCTCTTTGCTTAAGGTATTTTTTTCTCCCCCAGGGAGATCTGGAGGGAAGCAAGTGCCAAAGACATTTCTATCATTGCAAAGCTGATCAATTATGTAATTTCCAGCAGCACTCACCTATGACCGCGTGTGCAAGATTGCTCAGTGGGGTGGGACACGCAGACGCCGCAGCCTCCCAGCTTCCTGTTGTTAGAAAAGTGTCCTCCGGTGTTGTCTTCCTGGTTGGCATTTTCACCTCTGTTCTTGTTATGGAAGGAGCAAGTATTATACCAACGTTCCTGCTGGGCATTGTGCTCCCCTGTATTTAGTTCAGCTGTCCACCACACTCACAGCTGCCCTAGAAGCTGGACAGGAGTCTAGTTGGCAGACCAGAGCTCCTTAGAAGGTGGGCAGGTTGCAGTGGGCAGCCAAGGACTACCCCTGGAGGGCTGAGCCGATGCCTGGCTCTGTCCTGTAGGAGGCTGGGACCCTGTCCTTGTGATGTGACCTCTATATGTTCAGAGGTGACAATCTCCACTTGCCTGCAGTATCTGATGGGAGTACTGTGAGGAGCAGGAGAGCCAGGCTGTGTGCAAATAGTTTAGAGACCACAAAACATGGTGCAGATTGGAGCTGAGGGTAGCTTCCCAGGTTCACAGTCCTGTCCAAGGTCACAGCGCCATTGCACACTAGAAACAGGTCTGTGTTGCTTGAGCTTGTTCTCTGGAGCACTTGGGAGGAGGGAAAGGGAGCAGGGTGGGGCTGGAGTCATAGTTGAGCCTGGATGAGCTCTCAGCTGGAGCCCAGTGTCCTGCCTGACCATGTTGGAGCTCTGGACTGGAATCGGCACAGGGCTGGCCTCCCTCGCCGGTAGCTTCCTGTGCGTGTCTTTGCACTGCTGCCAGGAGGCAGCTGCTTGTAGCAAAGGCCATTTCTCCAGAGCAGGGACCTGTGGTCACCAGCAGTCACCGTGGCAACAGAGCTAAGTAGGTCCTGGGCTTATGGACCAGAGGAGGGGCACGAGGGGGCTCACGTAGAGGACTAGCTGAGCCTCTTTCCTGCTGGGCTGAGGGGGTGCAGGCTCCTCTGTAGCCCTTTCCTTGTAGCCCCACTCTTATCCTCCCGTGTTCCCTGACAACCACTGCAGCCACTCTGAGACCTGGTCGCCTCCACCTCGGTCATGGTCTTACTGGTGCCTTTCAGTCCCCGGGGTGGTGGTCTCTGGATCAACGATTCCCCTACACCTCCTCCATCTCCCTGGACCCATCCTCCTGCCCTGCCACCCTCTCCTCCTCCTGAGCTTGCCCCGGAGCCTCCTGCTGTGGTTCACTCTTTGGAAGTCATCCAATACCTGTTTTCCCAACAAGAGTGCTGGCCCCAAGCGCATAGGGCCAGGATGCCTAGCAAGAGCCTGGGACACAGTAGGTGCTTAATACATGCTTGTTGCATTTGAATGAAGGAATCCATGAGTGAAGGGAGGGATTGGAGCCAAGTGCTGATCAGGAGGCTGCATGTCATCTTCTCCATGTTCGCTGTAGGGATGGAGTGGGGGAAAGGCAGCACCCTTAGGTCTTCCCCCTGCCCTGGAGATCTGGCTCAGGAGCACAGAGCCCAGAGGGAGCAGACAGCGCAGCCGGCTTCTCCAGAGACCTGCAGAAGACAAGCAGGATCCACTCTTCTTCCCTGTCTCCTTCAGTCTCTTCTTCATCCATGCTACAAAAGTACATCTCACATCTAACAGGGCTAAGCACAGAGGATACAGGGGGCGATGGACAGAGCAGAGTGCCATCTTTCTGCGTTAAGGACTAGCAACCCCTTTCAGGCTGGAGGGAATGGCCCCTTCCACCCAGCCGCTTCCAGGGCTGGGCAGAGAGTCACCATACTGCAATGACAGGACCCATCAGCAACTCCTGCAACCCTCTCTCCAGAGACTTCCATCAAATAGCCCAGGCTGAAGAGTGGGTCTCCCCAGTTAAAAACCCAGCAATGGAGGCACCCGGATTTACTGTTTCCAAACTTCCTAATAAGAGGCAAACTCTAAGGATACTCTTGCTCCCTGATGGGGAAAGCCCTAAGAAAGTGCCATGGCTGATGGATGGATGTGAAGGTCCCTCCATGGACCCGCTGGATGAACCCACTGTGAGGAAGCTTTGAAATGAAACTGAGTTGAACAGCAAAACTGTTCATTAATGGAGGGTGGATTCTCGCAGAGGCCCGAGGAGAGGCTCTAAATCCTCGTTCCCCTGACATCTTTGAGTATTCATAGGAAGGCTTTCTTGCTTAGCACGGACCCTCTGCCATCTGAAGAGTGCTCAAGGTTGTGACGGACACCCTGGAAAACGGTCTCCCACTTCAAAATTTGAAGCCACCAAGTCATGGAAGAATTATAAAAGGTAGTCCAGGTGAAGGACATGAGAAAGAAAGAAGAGAGAGGGACACAGGTTCTAGAGAAAATTAAATGTCGGCATGTTCAATTTTAACACAGGCTATGGTAAAACAATTGGGAAATGTAGGGCTGCTTTATTATTTATGCACCACGCTCAAAGTTATCTGTAAAGAAAATTGTGTGATAGGCAGTAAATTAAGCAAAGCTGCCCTATAAATTTGGATTAAGTCCTACGTTAGCGTTAATATTTAATACATCGTCATTAATCACATCTCACAAACCACAATGGAAGTTCAGCAAAGGCTTTAGAATGTATTAGATAATTATCATTTTCTTCCACTAAAGCTTTCATTTTAATAAAGCATGGGAGGGGATGCATTTTATTCTATGATGTTAAAAAAAAAAAAGAAAAAAACAACGTCAAATCTTGCTGACTAGAGATGGCAGTGGATTGAGAGGGGAACCTCCATTCATATGTGGCCAGAGCAGCCGAGCTTGACATCCTCCAAGCATCAAGCGCACACGTTTGTTCTCTCCTGATGTACTTTGGGACTTTAAAGAAAGCTGGCTAAACACCTGAAGAGAAACTGTGCTGTGGTGCAGGAGAGTGCTCTGCCATCCTGGCGTGGGAGAGGGTGTAAATCCCTCCATGCCTGGCAATCCCTCCACGCCAGCTGAGACACAAGTGCATCCAGCCAGTCAAGTGGATAACGTCCTGTTGGTTCACGCACTCTCCTGCACAGGCATGGACTTGTACCTCAGCCCTCAGAGTTAAGCTCACATCAGCAAATCTAAGTCCAAGTGGATTAATTAGGCACCCAGGAGGAGAAAGCATGGCCAGAGATTGGCCAGTATAATAGGATATCACCTAATCTAGAGTGAGATCAGGAACAATGTCAAGGCAGAACATCAGCTTGCCCTGGAGACGAAGGATGGCTTGGAAATCCTCCTGGCCCGAGGTGCGCAATCTGAGGATGGGGCTGGAAGCAGAGCCCAAGAGGAGGATGTTTGGGAGGTGGTCCTGGGAAACACCGGCAGGACTTTGGGGTGTGAGACAGGGAGGGAGGTGGACATGGGAGTATAGTGAGCCACTCTCAGTCCACTATGCATGGACACTGGGACAAAAGTCAGATGGAGAGCAGATGGTGGGAGGTGGGGGCTGTCCACTGAGGTTGGAAATTACAGAAATGCAGAGGAGGAGACTCGAATGACCCACGTGATGTTTCGTTAGACTGGGAGACATCATAACATAGATACAGATGGCCCTGTGAGGAAATATTAATATGTAGACATGTATACAGGGGTTAGTACACACACACACACACACACACACACACACACACACACACACACACACACACACACTGCTCTGTTGGCTGAAAGGGCCTAGAAGCAAAGACCGCCCAGTAGGAAGAGGGGAGTCCAGTTGCCCACATGCCTCAGGGCTGTGGGGTTGACCTTGGCACCACTAGGACTAGGACAGGGAACATACAAGACTGCCCTGCAGTGTCTGGTCATGCCAGAAAGTAGGAAGTACTCCAAAAATGAAACTCACCAGGGCGTGGTGGTGCATGCCTGTAATCCCAGTACTTGGAAGGCTAAGACAGGAAGATCGCAGGTTTGAGGACAACCTCAGCAACTTACAAGATATTGGGGGTTTAGCTCAGAGGTATAGTGCCCCAGGGTTCAACCTTTGGTACCAATACATACATACATACAAAATACAAGTTTAAAAACCCACATTGAGTATCTCAAAGGGACACAGGAGTCAACCCCAACAGCTCACAGCAGCCAAAGCTGGAACAGTTTGAACAAAGCACAGTCTTCAAGACAGACAGGAAGAGGGACTAGATGGGTAGAAATTTAGGGTCCCTGACTCATAAGTTATGAGCACATTTGTGGAGAGAAACAGACTGAAAGAGGCCAGAAAGGAAGAGACAGTCGCACAGAAGATCCCTTTGGGTGGCTGGAAAGCCACGCTGGCGTGTCGTGTGGCTTTTGCATGTAGATGGAGCACGGAACTTCAGAGCAAGACCTGACTGTTCTGCCAAAGATGGCGCTTCCATGAGGAATTTCTCTCTTTTCTGAGAGCTCAAATTTGCCTCCACTTTTCCTTCTTCCACCGTCGCTTGACATTTTCCCGAGAAGGGGATGTTCTTCCTGCCACAACTCTGTTCCCTCAAGAGCCAAAAGCTGCCCTTTTAACCATGCAGCCACTGTGATTTGCTCCAGAAGAAAGCCCTTCAGTTCTGCCGTGTAAGACAACAGCGGGCAGCATGTCACCTGCTCGACACGGTGTAATGTGCCTGCTGGGGAAGCCGGCAATAATTAGTCTGGGAATCCCTGCCAGCTCCCTGCTCGGGTAGGTAAATCTATTGGGTGGCCCTGGGGCAGGTGTCAATGGGCTGGGGTTCCCCCTTCCCTGGCCCTGAGCTGCAGAGCTAGAGGGAAGGACAGTTGTCTGCTAAGGGGAGCCTGGGGTTACTTCAAACTCCAGGAGGAAGCCGAACCGTGCGGCTTTGACATGAACATGACGAAAGGTTTCTACAAGATGTAATTTGGGTCATGTTTTCTCAATGGATATGCTGGTACACGGAAAAAAAAAAAAAAGCCCAGTTATTTTCTGAAAGTTCTTCCCTGTAGAGATTTCAGAAAGAGCAGGGCTGCTCCTTAGCTGCAAAGGGAGGAGAGGGAGAGGAGAGGGCCAGGCCATCCTAGTGCGTGTGTGGCAAAGATAGTCCTCCCTGCCCAAGGTGCCTGCACTGGCTGCTCCAAGGCACTGCGTCCTTCCTCTCAGCTTGCATGGTGCTGGGATTGTATTTTGCAGTGGCCGCCAGGCAGGGGCAGTCGGAATCAGAATCTCACATGCTTAGCAGCTCAGGTGAGGTGGTCCAGAGGTATGCTTGACCTGGCTTCCTAGAGTTCCAGCTAGGAGAAATTCAGCCCCAGCTTCTAGTCCATTTATTATTATTTTTTTAAACAAACTCCCTTTAGATTTCCTGAAAATTTGCAAAGGTTATTAGTGAGTTCCATGTACCACGATGGAGAACTTTGCTTCACTGCCTGTCAATGTCTCACCCGAGTAGGCTAATTTGTCCCAAGCAGTAAACCCAGATTGATGCACTAGTGTTAGCTGAACTCCACACTTACTTGATTTCCTTAGTTTTCATCCAAATCCTTCTTCCTGGCCCAGCATCCCATTCAGGATAACACATTATGTTTTTATCAAATCTCCTTGGGCTCTGCTAGCAGGATGTAGTTTCTCAGACTTTCCTTATTTTTCGATGGCCTTGACAGTTTTGAGAAATTGTGGTCAGGGATTTTTTTTAGAATGTCCTTTGAGTTTGGATTACTTGATTCTATTGTTTCCTGTGGTTACACCTGGGGTGCCGGTGTTTGAAGGAAGATTGCAGAGTGTGGTGCGGGTCTTACACCATCATGACATGGACATCTCCATCAGCCTGATCTCCACCCCTGGGCCCAAGGAGTACTTTTTAAAGGTTTTGGTACTACAAAGTCATTTCTCCTACTTCCTATTCTCTTTGGAAGGAAATCACTGTGCACAGATTACATCTACAGAGCTAAAGGTCTTGCTCCACCTCCTTGAAGGTAGAATGTTTAGAAATTTTAATTTTTTTCCCCTGTAGATATTTGTCTCTTCTCTAGGTTTATTCATTATTCATTTATAGTTCTTTATCTTGCAGAAATTGACAAACTGATTTTAAAATTTATATCAAAATTGATTTTAAATCATTTTATATTGATAATATGGTGATTTTATATTATTATGTTGACCATTAGATTGATATCAATTTTATATTGATAATGCATTGATATTATGTTGACTATTTACATTGATTATATATAAACATTGAATATGTTTTATATTGATTTAATTTTACATAAATTGATATGTGGTTTGACTTTAAATTTTATATAAAACTTGATATAAGATCTTATATCAGAGCCGGGCGTGGTGGTGCATGCTTGTAATCCCAGCATTTGGGAGGCTGAGATCAGAGGATCCGGGTTCGCGGCCAGCCTCAGCTACCTAGTGAGGCACTCCACAACTTAGTGAGACCTGGTTTCAAAATAAAGAATAAAAAATAGGACTGGGGGTATAGCTCGAAGGTAGAATGCTCCTGAGTTCAATCCCCAGTACCGCAAAAAAAAAAAAAAAAGATCTTATATCAAAACAAAATAGCTGAATGCAATACTAAGTAAGAATGAAGCTGAAAGATTGACAATACCAAACTTGGATTCTTATTATGAAGATATAATCAAGACAGATCAGTATGGATGAAGGAGTAGATGTGTAGATTCATAAAACAGAATAGGGACCCAGAAATAGACTCCTTTTGACAAAGAAGCAAAGTCAATTTAGTGGACAAAGAATAGTCTTTTCAACACATGGTGCGAGAATAATTGGACACTCACATGCAAGAAAAAAAAATCTAGACAAAGACCTTACCTGTTACAAAAAATAACTCAAGCTGTATCGTTATAAAATATGTAGAAGAAAACAGAGGATACAGTCTAGGTGACCATGGGTTTTAGAAAAGAATCTTTTACATAGCACTAAAAATATGATTCATAAAACAAAGTTGATAAAATATGCTTTGATGAAATTAAAAACTTTTGCTTTGTAAAAGCCACTGTTATGATAATGAAAAGACAATTACCCAAGGTACTTTTTTTAACTCAACAATGAAAAAGCAACTAAACTAATAAGGGGAGTAAAAGATTGTAATATATGTTGCACAAACGAAGATACATAGACAGAAAATAAGCATATGAAAATACACTCGCATCATTTTTTATTAGAAAACTATGAGTTACAACATTGATATAGCCTTACACACCAATGGAATGACTAAAATCCAGCATGCTGACAAGACCAGATGCAGCTTAGGGTGTGGGTAGTACGATTCTCTCATTTTCTGCTTCTGGGAATGCAAAATGGGGTGGGTGCTTTGGAAGAGAGTTTGGAAGTTTCTTACAAAGCCAGAGATCTTTTTACCTCAGGGCCCGGCGGAGGGCTGACTCAAAGAGCCTTGGATGGTGGGAGCAGGTTTCTTATCATTTGGAGTGGGGTGTTACATACAGGCACTCCTCAAAACTGTCACGATCATAAAACATAAGGAATTTCAGAAACAGAGTTACAGCCAAGAGGAGCCAGCGGAGACCTGGTGATGAAATACAATGTGGTATTCTGGAGGGGACATAGGAACAGAAACAAGGACACTGGGGAAGAGGTGAAAATGTGGGAAAAGCATGGATTTTAGCAAAGGGCATATCAAAACTGGCTCATTAATTATGACAAATTCAGCATGATACTGTTAGATGTTAATAAGAGAGAACTAGGTCTTGGGTGTAGTCCATGGAGACTCTGTCTTCTCAATATTCCTGTGAATTGAAAGCTAAATAGCTCTGCTAATTAAAATAGTCAAGATAGACATAGCCCAAAGTCCAAGTAGAATTTTCTAGTAAAAGGTAAGCTGTGATTATTACTCATGTGACTAACATTTTTTTAAATGTATCTGTACACGCCACACACCTCTCTGTTCTGAAAAGAGAGCAGAGGACAGTGAGACCAGATTCACACTACACTCAATAACCTTTCCTTTGCACCATTCTGTAGAGTCATTATTTGGTATACACTGGGGATTGGTTCCAGAGTTTTTGAAAATAAAATATCAAAATCTGAGGATGTTGGAGGCTGGCATGGTGGTATATGCTAGTAATAATCTTAGTACTTGGGAGGTGGAGACAGGAGGCTTGCAGGTTCCTAGCTAGTCTCAGCAATGTAGTAAGCCCTGTTGAAATGTAGGAGACTCTGTTTCAAAAGAAAAAAAATAAAAGAGGTCTGGAGTATAACTCAAAAGTAGAATGTCCCTGAATTCAATCCCCAGTAAAACACACACACAGCTGAGGATGCTCATGAATCTTATGAAAACTGATACTGTATTTGCATGTAACCTGGGCACATCCTTCTGTGTGCTTCAAATGATCCCTAGATTATTCATATTACCTCATAATATAGCAATGGCATGTAAATAGTTATGCTATATTGTTTAGGGAACAGTAGTTAGAAAAAAAAAGTTCATACATGTTCAGTTACGAATACATTTAAAAAAAATTAAAATATGCATGATTGGTTGGCTTTATGATTGGGGAACTCAGGAATATGGAGGGGCAGCTGCACCTTTCTTGTGAAATTGGGGTCTTTCTGCAAGTTATTTGATTTCTACCACATGAGATCTCATCTTTTCCTACTATGGCATGACTCACATTGATTACGTCAGTAGTGGGTCATGTTCAGCCCTGAAATCCCAACGCCTGGTGAAGTTCCTGGCAGAAAGCATGTGATTGATAAATCCCTTCTTTCACTTACAAAATCACCATTAAACATCTGTTCTGTGCCGGGTCAGAACTATGGACAGATGATGTCGGTGACAGCCCCGTATTTCTCCTTAATGAGTCAATGTTTATATATGAGAAATAACTTTGGGATCACCTGTGGTTAAGTAGAATGACCACCAAGAGTTTAAAACACAAGTGGGGCTGTGAATCATATGTACCAGTAATGGTATGGATGTGGTAGTTTCCATGGGAGGAAAATTAGGCATTCAGTACATGTGATGCCCCAAATGTAGTGAATTGTTTAGATAATGACTTTGTTATAAATAACTTGCACTAATCAGAAGAAAGATTGCGTTAAATTATTGATGCTACTCATAGAGGCAGGGTTGGGGAGGAAAAATCCGCACAAATTAACTTTTCCTGCTCTTATAATCAAGAAGAGGGTCTAGCTGAGAGAGAAGAGCCATGGGCTTGGGGGGAGTTTTTCTTCCCTGTGATTCCCCTCCCCTCCCATCTTCCCTGATAGTCAGCTCACGCGCTTCAGTTTCATGATTGACCCATGTACCAGAGAAGATTTTGTCTTCTCTCCCTTCCTCACACAGGGAGTGTTTGTTGAGGAGGACCAGAGTCCAGTGCTGCCCCAGGTGTGGTGGGAGCAAGGAGGAACATTTCTCTTCCCTTCATGCAGAATGCTGTCTTCTAAGGAAGAGAGAACATGAAATGAGCAAAGAAACTAACAGGTGGCTATCTGAAGGTTGCTATATTTGTTAATAAAGATATTAGACATCTTTGGCCACTAACTTATCCTATTTGGCTAAAGTAATTGTTCTGCTCTTTGGGGATTTTCCTCCTCAGACAGTCATTGAGATCTCCCGGCTACCTTTCAACCTCATCTCCATCAACTCTCCCGCCTGTCCACTGAGACCTGGCTCTGCCATGGCCTCTTCTCAGTCGTGAGCATCCCCAACTGGCTCCATTGCCCACCTCAGAATCCTTTTCCTGCTGTGGCTTACCCTGCCTGAGATCACCTGGAACACCAGATCTTTCTCATTATTTGGTTTTGGTTTCAGGAACCACTTCTTTGGTTAAGCATCCCTGCCTAGATTGTAACTCCCCTCTACTCTGGAGGTCACATTATTATTCCCCTAACACTGAACTGAGGGCATGTGGGGTATGAGGCAGGAGTGACATTCAGGGTCAACAGAAACCAAATGTCTTAGCATCATCGCTGCTCTAATCCAAGATATTTGACCCCACAACTTAGAGCCAGGAAGATTTATTTGTTCATAATTTCTTTTCTTTGGAGATTTTGGGTTCAATATGTGAGACCAGGGACTGTAGATTTCAGTTACGGCAGCAGGAAGCAGAGAGAAGGAGGGTATAAGGCTTCATTCTCACACCATGGAAGCTGGAAGCAAGAGAGATCACAAGCAAGGAGAGGAGGATATATAATTACCAAGGCCACACTGTCAGGGACCCACCTTCTGTAGCTACACCCTACCGGCCCTGACCACCACCCAGACAAGTCCACTACAATGGATTTATTTGCTAATGAGATTAAAACCCTTATGAATTAACTATATCAACCTGAGCTGTTCAGGCGTCATTTATATATCTGACTATAACACCCAGTAAGAGGGACCTTTCTTTGGCCTCTACAGAAGTCCTAGCGGTGTCTATTTCAGCACCGTGGAGAGCTCCCAGCGCCAAGTACCTGCACAGCTTTGAAAGGACTTCTGGCACTGTCCTCTTTGGGGGGAATAAAGTATATCCCTGAGGAGTAACACCCCGAGCCCTCTAGGAGCTCTGTTTCTGATACCAGTGGAATGATTTATGCATTTCCTTGCTGAACATTCTTTGAGAGCCTGGTAAAGGGCTGGGGACACTCTGGCATAAGCAGGGCTCTCTGCAGGAGGCCTGTGCCTGCAGTGGAATGAGGGGCATCCTGCAGAGTTGGTGCACGTGGATTCCTGTGCCTGTGACACTGGAGGAGGGGACAGGCTGATCCCTGCTCTGCCACTCCCAAGCTGTATGACACCAACACAAGAGGGAAGTAACACCGAAGACTCAAGGCTTAAACACCGAACTCCCCCAGCTGCAAGCTCATCCTCCATCTAGCCCATTCGACAGTGGGAAGATCAATCAACAATGCCCATGAGGGACCAGCACAGTGCTTGGATGGAGAGTACGAGGGCCGAGAGAGGGCACCAGCTCCAATCCTTCCAGGCCACTTTGTTAAAATCACATTGTTACAATTTCTGAGCACAGAACTAAAGGGAAATGCTATGATAATTTTATTTTATGGGAGGTGACCATGCATTGCATCTACCTTTAAAAAACAAAGACAGCTGATAATGGTGGCGCACGCTTGTAATCCCAGCATTTGGGAGGATGAGACTGAAGGATCTGGGTTCACGGCCAGCCTCAGCTACCTAGTGAGACACTCCGCAACTTAGTGGGACCCTGTTTCAAAATAAAGAATAAAAAATAGGGCTGGGGGTATAGCTTGGAGGTAGAATGCCCCTGACTTCAATCCCCAGTACCGCAAATAAATAAATAAATAAATAAATAAATAAAATAAAAAACAAAGACAAATCCCTCATTGTTTCCTAATCTGCTGTTCTGAACTCAGTGCAGTCTTACCTGGGAGGTGGCCAGCCAAGCTAGCCTTCCTTCTCCACCCTTAATGGTTAATGGACAGAGCCTGTAGCATGATACAGCCTTCTTTGGGCCCTGACCATCTCTGAGAAGGCAAAAGGCACTGCTTCCGTGAAGCCCTGGGTGCAGTCCTCTGAAGCGGTCATTCCACCTCCTTCACTGACAGCGTTGGGAGAGGCTGCCTCTACAGGGCCCCTCTCCTCTGTCCTTCCATTTTCCTGTCACTGATTGTGTAGGGAGCCATTGTGAAGCTCCCTAATTGTTTCCAGGAATAGGCGATGTTGCCTTAGAAAATGAAAAACCCCCACCATGTCCCTGTTGAGACCACTTGTGGCTCATTCCGCTTAAAATATGTAAATATGTCACAGCCTCTCCAGCATGCACGGCCTGGAGCTCTCCAGGCTGAGTGCTGAGATTTGAGGGCT
>PVLC010032737.1:0-18027 GCA_004027655.1 Graphiurus murinus
TGTCTGTTTTTGTGCCAATACCATGCTGTTTTTATTACTGTGGCTTGGTAGTAGAGTTTAAAGTCAGGTATTGTGATGCCTCCTGCATGATTTTTATTGCTAAGAACTACTTTGGCTATCCTGGGCTTTTTGTTTTTCCAGATGAATTTAAGGACTGATTTTTCTATGTCTGTGAGGAGCGTCCTTGGTAATTTCATGGTTATTGCATTGAATTTGTAGATCAGTTTTGGTAGGATGGCCATTTTGATGATATTTATTCTGCCTATCCAAAATCAATTTGATCTTGTCATTTTAAAAACCTTAATATATTATCATTTTGTTTTGTTTTTGTTTCTATCAGAGTTACAGTTAACAGACACTATCTCTGGCTAACTTAAGTAAAAATAAATCGTGAATTTTTTGAAAGGATATTGAATAGTTCACAAAATTAAAGGAAAAGGTGGAGAGCCAAGGCTAGAAAAAAAAAAAACTGTAACTGGCCAGATCATTTGATTATTTTCACTGGAATAAATTAATGAAGAGAAGAATGAGTTCCCAACATTTTTAAGTCCTTACATCCTTCTACTCAAGAACTACAACCAAAAGATATAGAGGACCACTTGACTGGGAAAGGCTGGGCAGTCTGTGTGGCAATCCCACCAAGACTACACACAGAAAGTGGTGGTGCCCTCGAAGAAATGAAGAGTGTTTTGTTTTGTTTCAAAACTAGGCAGCCAGTAGATGCTGCATAGTCATAAATGAATGAATACTCATTACAGTAATTTGCTCATCAATTCCTCATTTCTAAAAATTTGCAAAGATACAAATGCTTGCAGATAAGATCACAATAGTTTTGGTTATAGTGAAAAACAATTTAATAACACGAAGTTGGCTAAATAAATTATGTTGCAGGCATCCCAATAAATAAATGCAGCCATGTAAAGTAATGATGTACATCAGCATCTACAGACATGGATCGATGTCGTCAATATAGAGTGAATTGAAGTAAGCGGTTGCAGAACACTAGAGTAGAAAGTCACTTACTAAAATAACTTTTTAAGGGAAAGGGTGATGTGGCTGAATAAAAGCATGCTGGGAAAGGGCAGCGAGTTTGTTCAGCGCTCTGGGTCATAAGTGCCTGGAATGAGTCAGGCATGGAACTGGGATAGGAGTAGTTTAGTACCTTGCCATAGACAGGCCCTGAACATGCTCAACACCAGTGCATTTAAATAAATATATTTTATTTTACTTTATTTTATTTTATTTGGTACTAGGGATTGAGCCCAGGGGCATTCTACCATTAAGCAACACTCTCAGGCCTTTTTATTTTTTGTTTTTGAAATAGGGTCTCACTAGGTTGCTGAGAGTCTTGCTATGTTGCTGAGCCTGGTCTCAAACCTGTGATTTTCCTGTCTCAGCCTCCCAAGTACATGCGCCACCATAACTGGCTAAATGTATATATTTTAAAAGTATATAAAGAGGCACATCATGAATTTAACAATGATTTTTCTCTCATTACAACTGTGGCATTTTTGCATGTGTGCCTGTCTGTATTATTAATATTTCCATAACAAATCTGAATTAATTCCATAATTTAAAAAAGAGAAACAATACCTCTTTGTCTTTAAAAAATATCCAAAGGAATAAAAAATAATCCTAAGAGTCTTCTTAAAATTGTTATGTTAATAGGAGTCCAAAATCACTGTGAGGTGGGCATAGAGATATTACAATTTAGAAATTCATTCAAGCTTTATAGGAAAACTGGGATCACTAAGTGCCATTAATCATTAATATCCATTAAGTTTCAGGAAAACCATTCTGTTGATGTTCAGGAAGCTTGGCTTCCAGGAGCCAGGAGCAGTACAGCAAACACAGCATCATTATTTTTTCTGGATGCTCGGTGTGCAAAGCTTCTCCAACATTTTCATATCCACAGCAATGGGGAAAGTCTTACGCTGAACTAAACTGCACATTCATTTGCCATGAAGCAGAGACAAGATGCCCTGATTGAATCAACTGACACGTTTTTATTTTCTTGTTTTGTGCTGTTTGACTTTTTTTGTCTTGTTTTGTTTGAAATAAACTACTATAAGGATGAGACTGCTTGAGATGACAGCCCTGTGACATGACACTGTTAACTTTTAAATTCAATTTGTATTCATAAATCTCCAAAGGTGTCAAACCACATGCCCAGGTTTGAATGTTTGTTCAGAACGCTGAGCCTGTAGGTTTCCATGTGTGTCTCAGGGATGCAGCATAGGTGACAGAGCCAGGAAGTAGTGATAGGAAAATAAAACCGTATCTTTAGCCAGCACTACAGCATCATTTCCAGCAATTGTACTTCCTCCTCCCTGTCGATGCTGCAAGCAGAGAATGGAATTACTCTTAAACCAGTAGCTTTCATTTTGTGAGTTAGATAAGGTGGCCACCAGAGTGGCTGTAAAAAACAGATAACATCTTACCTAACACGACTTCATTTATGGCTGAAGAAGCTGACATCCAGAGGAGTCACACTACCCCTCAGTATCTTCTTAGTCTCCAATATAATTATTTGGCTATAACTGTGGAAACATCATTTACTGGCTTTTCTTAAACCCAGACAAATTCCAAGTTTAGAATATGACTTTTTTCTACTGCTGCATAACCATAAGCAGTTACCACAAATTCCAAGTTTAAAATATAACCAAGTTTCTATTGCTGTGTAACCAATTACCACTAATTTAATGGTTCAAAACAACTCTCACTTATTAGTTAACAGTCCTGTAGGTCAGAATCCCTGCCATAATATGGAAGGGCTCTTGGCTCAGTTTCTCCCTGGGTTATAGTCAAAATCTCAGCCATCGCATTTCTCTTGGAGCTAACAGTTTCCAAGCATGTGTGGCAGAACTGAGTTCCTTGTGGGTGTAGGACTGCAGTCTCCATTTCCTTGGGGTCTGTCACCTGCGGGGTACACTTAGCTCCTTGTGGCTGCCCTTCTTGGCCCTCTACTGCTCAAAGTCAACAATGGGACTCTTCCACAGGCCCGATTGTCTTATGCTCCAAACTTACCAAACTTTGAATGTATTTCTAGGAAGAGCCCAGTAACTTTTAAGGACTCATCTGATTAAGTCAGATCCACCCCAAATAAGCTCTCTCTGTTAAAGCTAACTGTACCATATAACATAGCCTAATCATGAGAGTGATAATCCACTATATTTACAGGTCCTTTCCTCACTGGAGGACGAGATGATCTTAGACTTTTGCCTACCACAGAATATAGGAAACAGAGCAGCCTGCCTTATTACTAACCCAGTTATGGACTCTATTGAGCTGAAACAAAAGGCATATGGGGATTAAGCATATTTCTGAGGACCATACTATGAAGATTGTGGGCATGGAGCATAATGCCCACAAAAGTTCTTGCTCACTCACCAAATTTCAAACAAAAAATGTAGAGGCTTGGAAAAAGCTTTATGTAAGAGAGAGATGCCAAAATTAAATAACCTAAGATTATTGAGGGGGAAAGGGACATGTCATAATTTCTGGCTTGAGACTTTTATATATATTCAAACTTATTTTCTTCCTATAAAAGAGCTGTATTCTGATTCTCCCTTCATCATGAAGATTAAAGGAATGGCAAAAGATGGCCTTGCAAATTGTAAAGACAATTCTCCAGCTACAATGATCTGAAGCTTCTCTTTTGAACTAATTCAGTAAGAAATGCATTGATTATATAGACCAAATTATGTCGGATGCTGCTGGCAGCTGTCCTCTCTACCCATTTCTATGATTACAGCTCTTTTTCAGATATTCTCTTTCTCCTGGACCCTGCATTAGCCCCTTACCATGCTCCAGGCTCTGTTTCCCTCTTCAACCTACCCTGCACATATGGCACAAATTTAATTCCCGTTAGTATGCTCTTAAGTGCAACTGGAGTTTGTAGAAATCTCATCTTTTTTCCGAGTTCAGCCACCTCCAGCCTCTGAGAAGTACTGAGCCTCTCCTCTATTCACTTTCTTTATTCCACTGTTTTTTTGGTTTGGGTACTAGGGATTGAACCCAGAGGTCTCTTTCTCTGAGCTATACCTCCAGCCCTTTCTATTTATTTATTTTGAAACAGGGTCTTGCTAAGTTGTTGAGAGTCTTGCTAAGTTGCTGAAGCTGGCTTCAAACCTGTGATCCTTCTGCCTCAGCCTCCCAAGTACTGGGTCTTTATTCTACTTTTACCTCACTACCTACTCTTCACACTGTGGATACACTGGATACTGTGTTGTGAATGCAGGGATCTTGTCCTCGGGAGTATACATATCTCACTCATTGTGCCTTCTACATAATAGGTTCTGTGTGTGTATACTTGTCGAAGGAAGGGATGGGTTTTTCATTCTTATCTTTTGATACATAAACCTAATAGAATACTGACTCATTTTTGTTGGCATCAGGAAAAGGTAATCCTGAAATCCACTCACACAAAACACTTTGTGATATGTTAATCCACTGAAAAGGTAATCCTGAAATCCACTCACACAAAACACTTTGTGATATGTTAATCCACTGAAAAGATATCTAACCATATCATCAAGTGCTTAGTCATTTCTTAGTAAGAGATTAATTAACATTTTGGTCACTGAGGTATGGTGGTAAGTCAAGTATATAATGCATATAAAAGATCACACATAAGAAAGTTGATAAATTACTCAATAACCTGAAAGTGCCTACAAATATTTCTAAATACCGAATTTATAAGTAGGACCATAATTGCATTGGTTTGAATAGGCACTGAGAAAAACAGTATATGTATACTGGGCACTAGTGGTTTTGTGATAATGGAATTAACAAGTGATCAGAGTTCCAAACCCTTGGAAAGATGGCAACTATAAATATCCACAAGATATATGACTGACTTGCTATCTGCCTTCTTAAGAATTTTGATTGATTCATTCTTGACCTATTGAAACAAGTCATTTTCAACCTGATTTTAAGGATGTCCCATGGTTTTGTCCTGCCTAACCTGCCTAAGTATGTCTCCCTCGCTTACCAACATATGCTCTCAATTCTAGCCACCATGATTCTCTTGTTATCTGCAAATTTCTAAGTTTCCCTCGACACCTTTGTTAAAGATCGTTTTTCCTCGCAAGGAAAGACTCCTTTCTCCCCTCCAAGCCCATTCAAAGTCAAGAACTTCTCAAACCCCAGTTCCTTCAGGACCTTTAATTAATAATGCTTAAGAACATCTGCTATTGCATTTCCACTTGAATAACATCAAGCCTGGTATAATATCCTTGAGCTATGCTTTATTTTTCTCAGAATACTTTATTCCCTCAATTTGCTATTTCCAATTAGGAAAGAACACCTCCAACTTCCTTTTTTTCTCTTTCTTTGTAGATGATTTGATCATTCTTCATGGATTCTTAGAGTATTCTTCATCTTTAAGGTATAACAGTGTAACAAGTATGTCTTGATGTTGAGTACTCTGGATGAAATATAATGCATCATGCGGTTTCAATCTAAATATTTTATTTTACTTTTCTTCTATTACAGGGATATTTTCTCACACTTTTTAGTGCTTGTTTTAGTTTCTTGTTTTCTATTTTAAAGATACCTGCCATTCTTATGTTGGATCTTCTTTGTTCTCAATACCTATTAGTTCCCCTGATCTATTGCTCCTTGTCATTAGTTCCATTATTAGCTATATTAATTCTGTTTCCTGACATTTATGAACCTTATTTATTTTGTGATTATGGTAGTCTGATCCTCAAATTGTTTCCTTGGGTTTGCAAACCTCCTTCACCTCATTTTCTTATATTAGCATGTTATCATTGAGCTCTTTATTTATTGGATTTCATTTGTATTAAATTGTTTTATTATGTCTAGTAAATGTTTCTTGGTTTCTAATTTCTTATAGAGTAGATTTTCTGTTTTTTGAATCCTTGTTTTTAATATTCTTTTTAAATTTGCTACCAAATGTTTGTGTAGTTTTCATTCCATTTATTTAGATATTACTCATACGTAGTGTGCTGATTTTTTTCCTTTCTCCCATCACTCCTAGATCCATTTATACCTCCTCTGATATGTTTTTTCCCAAAGAGGTTGACCTCCATGGATTTCACTATCTGATGAGACTCCCTTGCCCTCTGGCTTTTAGTTGGATTCTGCCAAAAGGAAGAACTGGTAGGAGATTAGATGAAAGAAGAGAGAAATGACACAGTATTTGCTCCCTCATTCTTCCCCTACCTTGTCTTGCAATGGGTACATTCCTCTACTATCACAGCCTCTGCCAGGTGACCATTCTTTTGTGGCTTTACTCTTATATAACTCTGCTAACACAATTTCTTCCCCCTCTTCCCTTTGGGAAATAGGTTTCTGCTAGTCCCTGGTGCTTCACCATCTTTTGCTGGTTTCCTTAACACATTTTGCTGAATAGTTCCTTCGTTAAGTGCTCTTCAGTTAAACCAACGTTTGACTTTGCCATTATTCTTGCTAGAACCCTGACTGATGCACTTGGATAGATTTCTTGCTCAAGGCACCACATTTTGCTGCTAGCAATGGCTATGGTTATGCCTCTTTTTTGTTTGCTTGATATGGTTGGGGTTTTTTTTCATGATATATGCTATTTATTTTTGCTAAATCTGTAAAGTATTAGAGATGAATGATTGGTAACTCCTCTTAAGTATATTATAACTATAAACTTCTGAAAAATGATAAATGATAACTCACAGTGACCTCTCCCTTTCCTTGCATTTAACACAAAACTTCTCAAAGGAAGAAATATAAATGGCCAAGAAATATATGAAAAATGTTCAATATCATTAGAAATCAAAGAAATGCAAATAAAAACTACCCTGAGATTCCATCTAACTCCAGTTAGGATGGAACCATCAAAAAGTCAAACAGCAATAAATGCTGGCGAGGATGTGGAGAAATACCAACTCTTATACACTCTTGGTGGGATTGTGAATTAGTACAGCCACTATGGAGGTCAGTTTTGAGGTTCCTTAGAAGACTTGGTATGGAACCTCCATATCATCCAGCTATACTACTTCTTGTTATCATTCCAAAGGTATTGAAGTCAGAATATTATAGTGACACATGCATATCCATGTTTATAGCAGCACAATTCACAATAGCTAAACTATGGAACCAGACTAGGTGTTCGTCAACAAATAAATGGGTTACAAAATTATGATGTATACACACAATGGAATTATACTCAGCCATAAAGAACAAAATTATACCATTTTCTGAAAAATTGATGGAACTCAAGAATATTATTCTAAGTGAGATTAGCCAGTCCCAGAAAGTGAAGAGGCATATGTTTTCTCTCATATATGGAAGATAGAAAACAGGAAACAAAAGAGTCTTCAAATAAATGAGGAGAGATGCCAGTGGAATAGTGGAAGGGGATTGGAGGAAGGACATGGAGGGGAAGGGGAAGATTTGGTGAAGGAAATTTTCAAGCAATCCTATGTACATTCGTGAAACTATCAATACCAATTTCAATATTATGAATGAGGAAGGGGAGGGCAGGATGGGATCCAGAGGGAAATGCACCAGGTGCTCTGTGTGTGTGTGTGTGTGTGTGTGTGTGTGTGTGTGTTTCTATCACACTAAACCTCAATATGACATATGGTTACAATGCACCAATAAAAGTATATTAAGGAAAAAGAGAAAGTATAAACCATTTTAATAAGAATATTATCTTGGTAACTTCTATGATTGTGTATCTTTTTAACCTACACATACAGAACCAAAGTCAAAGAGAAGGTCAATGCCCCAAAGTAATTCAAGGTTCTGCAGCTACACTGGATTTAGCCCAGCTTTGAGAATCAACAAAATACCAGGGGATGCTCCAAGGTCATTCTCCACCATGCTGGTTTCATGCAGCCATTTATAAATGTGAGTAGTCAGGATGTTTTTAATTAATGAGCTTTCTCCAAATCTTAATATTCAGGATGTCATTAATATCCAACCTTAATTCCTCTTTGGAAAAAAATTTAATAATATTGTCTTTAATTTATGTAGCCAAACCACTGCTTACATTATATCGAGAAAGGTCTATCAAAACCTAAAGTAAATAACTAAGAAAAATATCTGCTCACAATATAAAGCTAAACTGCACTTCACCTAACCAATGGATTTTGTCTGTAACATGAATTCTAGGATTGAATTTCTGAAAGTTTGATGCATTAGGCTGTTTTTTTGTCTGCCACAGAAAGTTCAAATTGTATTTCAAAATATCTCAATATTTAAGTAATGTTAAGAGATTTTTTTAATACTAAGAATTGAACCCAGGGGCATAATACTTTTAAGCTATACCACTGGCCCTTTTTGTTTGTTTATTTATTTATTTGTTTGTTTGTTTGTTTTTTATTTTATTCTGGAACAGGGTCTTGATAAGTTACTGAGGGTCTTATTAAATTGCTGAGGCTGACCTTGAACCTGCAGTCCTCCTGTCTCAGTCTTCCAAGTACTGGGATTATAAGTGTACATCACCATGACCAGCTAAGAGACATTCTTATATCAAGTCCATTATACAGCTGATACCAAATCACTTCTCCTTTATCATATATGGTACTAATTTAATTTAATCATATGCTAGCTATATGATAAATACACTAATAGAAGTGGTGGAAATTATATAATACTAATTTTTATGTTTATATGTAATTATGATAGAATTGATATAGATAACACTAAGTTGCTCTTCATCAAAGCTTCTGAGAGAAAAGCAGTAGTTATTTTGATTTCTACCTCTGTTCTATGGCACAGGTATGCAGGAGGAGGATCTGGTGAGTATCTACTAAATAATTCCATGGTGTCCACCATGATTCTCAGGATTGGAGTGTGGTATAGAACTCACTAATAATAGAGGACTAGGAACATGACCAATGTCAAGAGCAAAGTTGCCTTTCCCAAGTTCGTAAGGCATGTTTTCTCTCACACACAGGCACACACACTTTAAATTTTTTACCTCTGACATTGACATTTTAGAAAAGAAATAGCTGCCAATTCAATATTATTAAGAAATCACAACAAACACATATCTTCAGTTTGGATATTTCTTGCTTACTATACTCCTTCCTTTATTCTCCTGTCTTGTCCATCTGCAAAAATAAGCTCTAACTGAGAATCTGGCTACCTGTATGGAGACTGTATTTGAACTTAAATTGCTGTGCTATATTTTCCCAGGACAACTTCACTTTAAACTTCAAGTCCAAAAGTAGAATGAAATGATCACTCATCGCATTTATAGTGTCAGCTGGTACCTGGGGGAAGGGTTTTGGAAAATATAAGAAAGGTCCTGATATACCTGAAGCCACAAAACAGAGGCAGACCTGGGAGGCCAGACCTTCATAAAGTCAGCCTTATGAACTCAAAAGTGTTCTTAAAACACAGACAAAATAACTCAAAGTTTTCTTTTGTTAAGGTTTTCGGTAGCTCAAGTTTTTAAATATATTGCTTTATGTAGTTATTTCCTCCTTTGGTTCTAAACACATGCTGCTGGAAAATCTTAGCCTTCCATCAAATATCAGAGACATTGTATAATACATTACAACTATATTATACTCCCATGCTTTCTCTATGGCTGGTTTGTATTACCCACTGCTTACATGTTTCTTTTGTAAAAGCAAGTTTTTAAAATAGAAGAGGATGATGACATTATGGTATTTGGTATGCAGTGCACAAATATATAACTACTTCTAGCAGAAAAATAAAAAGATATGTACTTAAGATGGCAGCCTATAGTTAAATGTGTTTAAAAGCACTTACCTTAACTTATACTATGTAAGTGGGATGCAATAAAAAGAAGTTCAGTGTCACATTATTTTGAAAATTTAAAAAGGCTTTTTTAAGGTAGACATAATCCAAGTACTGAGTATTTGTAATTGTTCCTACATCACTGAATTTATCATTGCTTCACAAGTTATAATCTCAGAGTCTGAAGTTATTTCCTTACCAAGATACATAAGCCACCCCCTCTTAGACTAGCAAGGTGAATTTTGTTCATTGCAAGTCATTTTTTCTAGATGGTATTTAATATTTGGTACAATCCTAACACTGAAAGCATGTTGGACAAATCAGTCAACAAATACTTATTTAGATACATAATATATAAGAATGCTAATTTCCATTTGGGATATAAATGTAAGTTCTCTTTCCTTTACAAAGCAAATAGTTGAGTTGAACTGACAAAGCAAAGACATGGTAAAGACAAAAGCAGTTTTGGCTAATCCCAAATATATGGGAAATACAAACAGCACTATGAAAGCTCCCAGGAGTAAGATTTCCTAGCAAGGGCTTTTTAAGCAAGTTGTGTCATCCTCTTCTGGTGTTTAGATGTCTTTTTTACTTTAACATACATGTGCATGTTGATGCATTAGACGGCACTTACAGAGGTGACTTTTGTCCTCTTGATCTTTAATGTGCTTGAACTTTATGTCCAAGGATAGCAAATCTTTGGCAGAAAGAGAAATACTTCCTTAAATGGCCTTTCCAGTGGCACTGCTATTGCTCAGCATTGGCAAGATGGGAAAACTTGCTGCTGGAGGATAATAAGGTGTGGGTCCCCTACTCAGGGACAAGGGCTGAATCCCAACACTTAGTAGACAAGTTGGCACATAAAGGTCTAATAAAAACAAGTCTAGGTGATCAACTTACTTATTAAGTTACCTAATTCTTTTCTCACCTAGGTATTTCCTTTCTCATGAAGTAGTGCATTTTACTGCTGTCCAGGAGCAAGGAGAGATGCCACTGAGATAGGCGCACAGGCTTCTAGCATGTGAGCAGAGTATTTAGGAGTCAGGGAGAATGGGACTATTGAAGACTGAAAAGACATAAAGCAGCAGGAGGTTGCAGAGTGGGGAAGAAACCCAAGAAACCCGGAAGATGAAAGAGCAAAACTGAGGGCATCAAGATCAAGCTAAGCTGCCTGAGGTAGGTTACTTCTCCACCTATAGGTGTTTTTGTTAGAATTATAAAATGTAACCTGCAAGGGTGTATAGAAAGCACTTTTACAGTTCAGTGAGCAATGATAAACTACTCAGGCCAAGAAATAGAACATTCCCATCCCCAGAAGCCACTCAGTAATGGATCACTTCTCCCAACTCCCCTTGGAGGGAGTCACTATCCTGAAGTTATTTGCGATCATTGTCTGGTTTCGTTTTGTTTTTGCCTTTGTCTTTATGACCCATGTGTCCCTCTGTTTGAACATTTGCAATGGGATAATACTGTATCTTCTTTATAACTTTTTTGTTCAAGTTTATGCCTTTGAGATCATTCACAATTATGTAGGTTCTGAAGTTGATTCCTTTTCCCTGTGGTGTAGTATTTTACTATATAACATCCCACACTTATTTATACATCATACGGGTTATAATCACTTGGGTTTTGCCAGCTTTTTTTCTATTATGAACAATGTTGCTACTAACATTTGAGTAGCTCTCTCCTAAGACAAGTGTGCTAAAGTTTCTCGACAGTATCTGCTTGGTAGTAGAATGGCTGGGTCATAATATCTGGACATATTCAACTCCACTAGGTACCTCAAACTGTTTTTGAACAGTGGTTATACCAATCTGCATTCTCACCAGGAGGGAATGAAAGTTCCCATGGCTCTACATCTTTGACGGCTCTTGGCATTATCAGTCTTCCTGGCTCTTGCCAATTTCATAGAATGCTCTCCAATATTTACATAGCACTTCTGTTCTTTCTCTTGCCCATTTCAAATTCCGTTGAATTGGCTTCTTTTTCTTGGGTTATTCCTAAGGGTTCTCTGTTCCAGATACTCCTTTTAAGTTAACCAGGGTTCTGAAAATATTCTTCCCGGCTAGTGGCTCATCATGTCTCTCTCAAGGTGGCATTTTTTGACGTCTCTAAGATAATGCTGGTTGGTTGAGCAGAGGAGAGAGGAGTTTACTAGGGAATACCAAAAGGTGTTGGGGGTAGTTAGAAAAAGAATTCCTAGTAGAAAATAGAGTCAATTTCTAAGTTAGAATAAGCTGGGCATGGGATCATTCAAATATAAGTGAAAGTGTGCTACCAAACATATCCAGGTGCTTTTCTCTAAAAGTGCTGACCCACATTATTTTCCTTTGAATGTAATGCTTTCTAACATTTTTTAAGGTAGCTATCTTAGAGGTACAGTATTTTTTAAGGAAGAAAAGCATATTTCCCTTCACCCACCCCATATACTTTCTTGAATCACTTTCACAAGCTCATGGCACCATACCCTAATTGCAGGTTTATTTCTATGGGAGCAAGTCAATCCCATGAAAGTGAAATACTCATGTCCAAATGCAAAATGTGATTTATGGTTTGAGTGTTACTGTATTTATATGGAAAAACAAAAGTGAAATAATAATAATAATAGCCAGGTGTGGTGGCACACACCTGCAATCCTAGTACTTGGGAGGCTGAGACAAGAAGATCACAGGTTTGAGGCCAGCCTGAGCAACTTAGCAAGACCCTCAGTAACTAAGTGAGACTCTGTTTCAAAATGAAAAGGGCTAGAGATGTAGCTCAGACTAACCCTGGGTTCAAACTCCAGTACCAATAATAATAATAACAATAATAATAACAACAACAGTTCTTCCATGGTTAAGCATGATGGTGCACACCTATAATCCCAGTACTTGGAAGTCAAAGACAAAAGAATCACAACTTTTAGGCCAGCCTCAGCAATTTAGTAAGACTCTCAACAACTTAGTAAGATTCTATTTCAAATAGAAAAATGTTAAATGGAGCCACGGGTATAGCTCAGAGGTAGAATGTTCTTGGGTATGTTCCGGGGTAGGAAGTTCCTGGGGATGTTCCTCAGTATAACCCCCCAAAAAATGATTTTGTGGAAAAAACAATAGATTCCTTAGAGGAAAATATGGTGCTTTCTTTAATTATGTTAAAATACTCTCTAGCCGCTGGGCGTGGTGGCACACGCTTGTAATCCCAGCATTCGGGAGGCTGAGACTGGAGGATCCAGTTCGTGGCCAACCTCAGCTACCTAGTGAGGCATTCCGCAACTTAGTGAGACTCGGTTTCAAAATAAAGAATAAAAAATAGGGATGGGGGTATAGCTCGGAGGTAGAATGCCCCTGAGTTCAATCCCCAGTACCGCAAAAAAAAAAAAAAAAAAAAAAAAAATACTCTCTAGCCAAGCTTAGTTTAGCTTTATGTCAAAAATACCCTTGATAGGATGCTGGAGGTGTAGTTCAGTGGTACAGCAATTGCCTAGAATGCATGAGCCTCCGGGCTGGAGCTCCAGTACTGCTAAAATAAATAAATAAAGGTAAATAAAAATATCCCCAACAGCCAGGTGTGGTGGCACACGCTTGTAATCCCAGCATTCGGGAGGTTGATACCAGAGGATCTGGGTTCGAGGCCAGCCTCAGCTACCTAGTGAGGCACTCCGCAATTTAGTGAGACTCGGTTTCAAAATAAAGAATAAAAAATAGGGCTGGGGGTATAGCTCAGAGGTTGCATGCCCCTGAGTTCAATCCCCAGTACCGCAAAAATAAATAAATAAATAAATAAATAAATAAATAAATAAATAAATAAATAAATAAATAAAAATATCCCCAATTTCAATATTTGTTATAAAGCTATAGTAAATAATACTTTTTATTATCAGCATTATAGAAAAGTAGACATTGCATAGTTCAGATATTGGTAGCAAACCTACTGATACATTGAAATAGGCCGCTGTCACGGATTAGTGGGGAAAGAATGGACATCAAATTTTCTTCTTAAGTTGTAAAGTTTCAGTTTTAAATAATGTGAAGTACCAATTAACATTCTTGTATGATTGACCAACTGTCCCAAGACAATGTTTGGAGTCCATTCTTTCCTCACTCATCTGTGACAGCAGTCTATTTCAATGTATCAGTAGGTTTGCTACCATAGCATCAAACTATAGAACCAGCAGAGATGTCCATCAAAAGATGAATGGATTACAAAACTATGGGATATGTACACAATGGAATTTTACTCAGCCATAAAGAAGAACAAAATTATGTCATTTGCAGAGAAATGGATGGAACTGGAGAACATTAGGTTAAGTGAGATTAGTCAGTCACAAATGTAAAAAATTGGATGCTCTCCCTAATACGCAGAAGCTAGGGAGAAACTGGGTCAAAGGAGGGACTCTAGATGGAGAAAGAGAAACCTTAGAAGAGCAAAACAGGTGACCTAACTGAAGGTGATGGAAGGAAGGGAAGCACCCCAATACACATGATGTACATTCATAAACATATCAAAGTCAATCACTAAGCCAAGCCGAACATGAGAAGGAGGGAGGGCGTAGGGAATAGGGCAGGAATTAAGGGTTAAATAAGTGCTATGTGCATGTGTGCCTCTACCAGCTTGTACCTCATTAAGATGCAAAATTACAATGCACCAATAATATAAAAAAAAAGAAGAAGAAGAAAATTTGGAAGAACATCTTTATGACCCTGTGGTACAAAAAGTCCAATCTAAAAGGAAAAAGCAATAAATCCAAAACATTAAGGAATGTCAGCTTATTGAGAAACATCATTAAAGAGAACCACTGATTGTTATGCATATAACTGATAAAGGATTATTATCTAGAATAAATAACTCCCAGAAGTTAATAACTTTCTCTCTACCCCTACACAGAAAATTACCTCATACAGTTTTAGACACAAATTCTATGATCCGGAATTTCCTTGTAGACATTTGCCCTAGGAAAACTCATGTATATATGTCAAGAGGAAGACGAAGAAAGAACTGTGGAATATTTATTCAATGGACTAGTGTATAGTGGTTAAAATGCTAAATTGCAAAAATACAACATTGAAGGGAAAAAGTGAACTTTAAATGAAATATATACTCATAATTTAAAATATGTAAAACAATACTAATACTGTGCATAAGCACTAGCATCTGTCATAGAAATATAATGAAGCAATAATAAACAGGAAATTCAGGATGGTACTTACCCCTAGAAATGGGTCTCAGCTGTATGTGTATTGTGTTATTTATTAAGCTTTGCAATGTGAATATGAGTGTTTATTAGACATTCATCCCTATCTGTATGCCTGAAACATTTCATATTTAATTTAAAAGTTTAAAATTTATTTATTTATTTATTGTAGTAGGGGTTCAACTCAGGGGTATTCTATCTCCAAGCTACACCCTCGCCACCTTTTTCAATTTTTTAAAATTTTGAAACTGTCCCACTAAGTTGCTGAGAGTCTTACTAAGTTGCTGAGGCTGGCCTCAAAACTGCCATCCTCCTGTCTCAGCCTCTCAAGTACTCACAGGCGTATGCCACTAGGCCCAGCTGGAATCTATTTATTTTTAAGAGTGCCTAAAATAGAGACAGGGCTGTGAGCAGGGCAGTCTGTTTAATGGAAAGACTCCTCTTTGAAGACCTGGGCAAAGCTCTGACCTCTTCCCAGTGCACACTCCACACCCAGTAGAGTCCATGTTCCTGCCTCTCCTCGAGGTGTTCAGTCCCTTGACCTAGCACTCTGCTTCTCCTTCCTCATATTTGCCTTTGAGTACCACCACTCCCAGTGTGCCATGCCCTCTGCCCCTGCTTAGCAATGCCCACCCCACAGCATCTTGTTAAACCAGCCCCCACCAAAGGGACCCCAGACAACTCGTACCAACCATTTTCACTTTTCATTAATACATCTCAGTTTCATGGAATGTTTCAGGAGCTATTTTTTTTCAGGCACTCCTGAAACTACCAATGACATGGTATTAATAAAACAGTTCTCCCAACACAAGCATTTACTGAATGTTCTCATTACATGAGCCTCGAACAATGTCTGCAGAGTGACTTGCTTTCTTGAATAGTACTCATTCACATACACAGCTAGCTTTCCTACTGATATTCTGCCTAAATATCTATAACTCTATATTTAATAGTGAAGTACAAAATTCTCCAAGTTTTGACTGCCACCGTTGGAACTATTTTCTCATATTCTTTGTGCACAATATCCAAAGCCAAACTAGCATTTGGTGAAATGATGCTCTAATATGTCATCTTTGAGAAATATTTTTGCTGTATAACACTCCCTCATTATCATTAAAGTGTATTTTGACTTCTCTGAAAATTGGCAAGAATATTTTACAGAGAAATTTGGGGTCCTAGTTACTCAAATTGATGGTGCCACACCCAATATGCACAGAGAAAGAGATGTTAACCTAAAACAAGGAGTTTAACATACTAAAAAAAAATCTTTTTAGAGTTTTTTAGAATGGAGAAAGATAATTCAAAATGAAGCTCAACAATGTAAAAGAACCCAGTGAAAGAGTTGGGAACCTCAACTGTGGAGGGAACTGACAAGTCAGGCTCTGATGCACCACCAGCCCTCCCCCTCTGGCCACACACTCACCTCCCTTCTCAATTCTTCTTCTCGTTTCCAGTAACTTCCATCTCACGGTGTTGCTGTGATCACATTCTTTCTCCTACTGAAATGAATTACCATGACTGTGCCCACCTGGCTGGGCTCTTACAGAATATTTCTTTAATACCTAGGATCTGTCCTTTCCTTCTAGGTCACCATCAGAAATCACCTCTGTTCCTTTCACAAGGTTTTTATAATGAAGTATCATCCTCTCTTTTTCTTTTCTTTTCTTTTTTGATACTGGAGATTGAACCCAGGTATGTTCTACCTCTGAGCTATACCACCAGCACTTTTTTTCTTTTGTGATTTTAAAACAGGGTCTCACTAAGTTACTGAGGGTTGCACTAAGTTGCTGAAGCTGGCTTCCAACCTACAATCCTCCTATGTTATAGAAAAATAGTTAGGAGCCCAAACCCTGCAGTGGCCCTCCTGGGTTAAATACCCACTTCCATGACTAATAGCTGTTTAACACTGGGAAATCTCCTTAACTTTTTCAGGACTTGCTTTGTGGAAATGAAATTTATATATACGTCATATGATGGTCATTAAAATTAAACAAAACATACAAAATATTATGCCGAGCAAAGTAACTGGCATGTGGTAAGGGGTCAGTGTATTAGCTAATACAGTTACTGTTACGAGGCCTCATGGGCCTATTGTTTCACTGTTGGAGATTTAGTTCTCTAGGAGCCCCTTCTTAGACCTATTGTTTTAATTCACACTGGACTTTGGGTGACAGTCATTCTTGAGAGATCAGTGAGTGCAAGGAGACTTGAGGGTAGAAGTGGGTAGGGAAAGCCAAAGAAATATACACAAGAGGGCTAGAAGCACTGAAGATGCACTCTATCCAATTTGCAGCTGTGTCTGGGCAGCACCCCCTGAGAGGTGGAGGCATGGGTCTGTTTCTGGGAGGAATGGGGAGATTGTATTTGGGACAGGCAATTATCATGGCACTTCTATATTAAACACTTCCAGGAGCCCCCAGGCAGAGGGCAAATGTGCTAGGGGGTGCCTTTAAATAAGACACAATAGACGGGTACCCCCTGGAGTTGTGTGACAGGGTGGCCCTAAACCTGCAACACTTGCCACACTCAGAATCCTCCTACAATCACTCCTCTCACCCCCAGCATTGTGAAAACTCCACCCCATGGTGAAGAAACATTGATATCAGCCAGTAGTCCTCAACCTCAGGCGATTTGACACCAGGGTACAATTAGGTTCATGATTCAGGATGGGGGGAAGGTTGCTAATGTCACTTCATGGGTGGAGGCCCAGGTATGATGCTACGTACCTGATACAGGGTATTCTCCTCTCCATGACAGAAAATTATCCAGCCAACAGGCCAACAGGGCTAGGGTTGAATAATCCTGCTCTACGCCAATCATGGCAATCATTTCTACTTGCCTATCTTGATTCGGGAACTCATATCTGGTATGAAGAATGCTTGGTGTGCAGAAGCAGAAATGAAGAAAGGCAATTTTGTGTGGAGACTGGCATGTTGACAACCCACAGTCCCAGAAATAAAGTGACCTTAAAGATGATTAGTCAGCCCCATCCTCACTCTTGCCTTTGGAAACTCACTCACACAAAAATAAAGTTCTACATCCATTTCACCTAAGTCTTGGGTGAATTCCATATTTTTACAAAGTATATTTTATTTCTAGAAAAATATATTCATAGTCAATTTACTTATCAATTAAGTAGA
>PVLC010032738.1:0-17924 GCA_004027655.1 Graphiurus murinus
AAAGAATGTAAAAGCAGAGTAAACCTTATGTGCATATAAATTTATATACATACATAGTATGTATATAAACTACATGTATGTATATATATTTATGTATATATACTATGTATGTATATAAATTTATATGCTTATATATGACAAGTGTGATTATAGGTTTTTATATGTATATACAATTATACATCTATATATAATATACATATATAGGTATTTATATGTATTATATATATATATATATATTTTAACACTGTTGATGTCCATTGAAAAGTGTGGCAGCTTGGTATAGTTCAATTTAGCTAAGCAGGAGACATATTTCCCAGAATTCCTTCTTGTATGTCTTAGTATTAGGGCTATTCCCAAGAGAAATCTGTATAAGATATGAAAGGCAAAAGAGAAGTTGCGATCATTACAGTGCTCTGAAGTCAGCAATAGGAGCTATGACACTGCTGCTGAGATGCTGGGCTTGCCTTGTGGGTGTGGGACAGCAGGCAGAGTGTAGCTCCTGTACCTCCCACCTGATCGCCCATAGCTTCTGAGTCCTGAGCCAGAAGGCAGGCACATCTATGGGGAAGGATTATACACTTAAGGTCACATGTATTGGGACCCCAGGCTGAACCCTCAACCGTGAGGCCCCAATAAAGACGACGACTGAATGTTGCTGGCTCAAACTTCTCTTTATTATACCTCTCTCTCTCTCTCTGGGATCGAGGACGCTACCCAAGCAGTAATAGTAACATTAATCGTTCTCTTAACCCTGACAGCAACCGTCTCTCCAACCGCCCCACTCTCGTTCTCCGTAGCCGTTCCTCGCAATAGTACCTTTCCAACAGACCCCCAACAACCCCTTTCTCCAGCAACCACCAGCCTCCCAGCAACCACACCACCCAGTAACCGCACCACCCAACAACCACACCTCAGGCAAGAGGTGGAGGCTCTTAAAGCCGCGAAGGACTTGAGCCACGAGGTGCCTCATACAGCTCTCACCTGGGCCGGCCACGAGCCGGGGGTACTGGTGCATGTGCTCTGGCGTGGCGCAGCCCTAGAATGTTACCACCTGCAGCCGCTTCTGGCACTCTGCCAGGCGCCATCTAGAGGCGGGGTCTTTCCCTCCGGGCTAAGACCCCAACACACATGTATTGTCAATGTTGAAAGCAATTAGAGATAAATGTTTACAGTTTGTCAGTGTACATTCCAGTTGTCTTTATGGAGGCCAGTTTTCCTCACTCCCCCTCCAGTTCTTCCTGAATGCAATCCTTCTGATGTATAGTGATTCCGGTTACTACGAGATGCATAAGCAAGGACTTGCTACAGAAATTTTCACCAGTTCCCATAATAGGATAAGGTCTAATTCTTGTAATAAATCTCTTATCCCTTATCATTTATGATTCTGATTCCCTGAATAATCCCTAACTAATACTAAGGCTATTTATCAGAGAAATAATATGATAAAATCTGCACATTACCACGATACTTGTAAGCATGGAAAATTGATTAGATATAGAATAGTTATTTAGATACACTAAATAGCAAAAAGTCTTTCTTTACAAATGAAATCTTATTTCAGACATCAAATGGAAAGAAGAATATATGCTTCTTTGAAATAGGGAGCAATATCCAAGAATCTGTCTATCCTACCTCCCTCTCCCTTTACTTATCAGTTCAGGAAGTACCAAAGTTCTGAGGACATAGTTTAATAATGTCTGCATAAGAGAGGCTCCTGAAGTCATTCTGGTGAAAAGTCAACTGGTCCCAAATTACTACACTGGATGGGAGCACAGGGCATAAAAAGGGAGTATTTAAATTTAAAAGCAACACTATTTTGTGCAAGTGGTATAGGAAAGGTAGAAATCTGGGATAGTTTTTAAACTAAAAGGTTTATCCATGGTATCATTTCTCTGGAAGGAACTACAAATAGACATGTTAGTGTGAGGCCATTCAAAAGTTTTTGGCTTGTTCAAGACATCCTATGCAATGGAGCTGAAGAAGTTCAAGAGGGAGGTCTTCTAGAGATCCATGTTTTAAATTATTGCAAGGTGTAATCAGTATTATACGGACTGGGAGAAACAACAACTTTAATGTGATCATAAAGGCAAGGAACCCTTAAATTGCCTTAAATACAGGAGAATCAGGAGTGCATATTCATGGCATTGAAGAAGGAGAGAACTTCAAGGGAAGGCTCATCAATAGCATGAAATGCAAAGCATACGATAGTTAAAAATATCCTTTGTAGCAATTATAGAGTCATTAAGTGATGTGTGAGAAGTCAGAGAGTAGGAGTTGCTTTAAGGAAGGAATGAGAGAAAAAGTCGCCAAGGCTGAGGCAATGAGTATTTTTGTGAGGGAGAAGAGTAGTAGGATGAGAGAGAGAAAGGGATGTGGAGTCAAGGATATGTTTTGTTGTTGTTTATTTTTTTGTGAAGGTCACAACTTGAGGAGAAAGAGAAGTGATCTACTTGTAAGATGGGCATGGTAACACACACCTGTAATCCTAGTACTTGGGAGGCTGAAACAGGAAGTTCACAGGTTCAAGGCCAGACTCAGCAACTTAGCAAGGAGACCCTACTTCAAAATAAAAAAGGGCTGTGGTATAGAATGCCCTGAATTCAAACCCCAGCACCACCAAAAAGAAAAAAGAAAGAAAGAAAAAAAAAAGAGTGATCAACAGCATCTGTCATCCACTATTTTCATTGAATTTTACCCCATTATCATCACCTAAAAATTTCTTTACTCTGAGATCAAGATTGTCTTCTTAATAGCAGAAAGCTCTCTGTTCTTGATAGCTGCATAGCACTTTATTATCTTCAACTTCTAAATGCATTCAGTATTAAACATTTTTTTCTTTAGTTCATCTACTAGCACTGTCCATAGGTTTTACCACACTTACCAAAATTCAAACTTGACTCTTGAATGTTCACTGCCCCTGAAGCTCCTGAATCTAAAATCTTGGTCCAGGACTGGGTTCCCCTTCTTTGCTGTCCTCTGAAATATTTTTTATTCATTAAAAGTGAAGCCACATAGTTTTATAGGAAACTATTATAAACAGAACATCATTATTTTTCCAATTTTATAGAGAATCAGTTCCTGGTGCCGCATTTAAACTAATGACTTTGCATTTATGAATTCTACACCAGGATTATACTTCTTTATTTTTATGTCATTTAAGTCTCATGAAACACTTCATGCTCTTTTTATAGAAAATTATTGAGATTCAGAGAGTTCAAATAAGTTGCTCAAGTATACAAAATTAATAGATATCAGAAAATTTTAAAAAATTTTTAATTAAAATCCATTGTGATAGCATAAGCATAGTGCTTGCTGTATGACAAACACCTCAGACATATATTATTGTTAATGATACTTCAATAGTTATCATAATCTATATCCAGCATTTCTCTATTATGACACAATTTTCTCCTGTTATCACATAGTTGATTCAAAAACAGAATAAGAATCACTTACATAATCTCAATATATAATAATTGCTGTTGGTTGATCATCTGAAATCAATGCAATTAAGTATCAGACAGAACATCTGGGATAGGATGAAAAATAAAATTGGCAACAAATTGTCTGCCCATCAGCACCAGTACTAAAATTCAGTTAGAGGTTAGTTTTCAGAAGGAGGTTTAATATAAAATCTATAACGTTTCATGTTTGGTTGATGAATGATGATGAATTTTGTTATATGATAAATAAGAAAGGAAGACATGGACTTTTGAAATTTCTACAATAATAATTTCCTGAATGTGAGAGATGTGAATTTAATTGCTTTTTTAGTTGCTCTATTCACAATATATCTTCTAGGCATTCTGTTTGTATTTAAAGGATCACTTTAAAAACAGAATAAATGAAAAGAGGAGAAAGAAAAAAGTTATTATTTTATACTACATGGATGAAATCAATGTAAAGCATGTTATGATATCTTACAAATGAATGACAAGTAGGGATGAATAGAGACTAGGTTTTAATGATATCTTGACTATTAAATTCAAAAAATTTTGATCAATTATGACAGGATATGTAATGTTATTAAAGGCCATTACTAAAAAAAGATAATGATTTTAAGATTTCATGATCTGCTAATAAAGAACACAAAGCTCTATTATTGGAACCTAGATTTATCTGACTCTGAAGTCTGGTCTCTGAACCAGTGCACTGCTCTGAATTTTTAGTCCTTCAATAATCAATTCTCAGAAACTGCAATCACCTTCTGGCTCCCTATTAATTATCATCTTAGCAGCCGCAGACAGGAGCAGTATGCCGTTATGGTTTTCGCAGCATGCACACTTTATGTGGTGCTTTTTAACCCAAGCTGTTCTTAATCCCACAGAAGATTTCTTTATTCCTTCTGTAGCTGAATAGTTTCGAAATCCCCAGGAGAATAGTTGCCCATGGCATTTCTGGATGTCAGTAATTAAGCTATCTATTCCAGCTGCAGGCTCTTTGAAAGTGTGAGTAGTGGAAGGGTATAGTCCTTTGCAAAGCCTGGTCGTAGTGAGAGCAGAAAGGTCAAGTCCTCTTTATATGTATGTATAAATATAGATAATTCTGAGTTTAATAAAACCCTATAGCTCATACTTTATAAAGAAAAAGAAAGGTCAAGTCCCTCTGGTTAGTTCATGATGCACTAGGGAGCCTAGCTTATCCAGGGTTACTCCATGATTTTTTCATTAGTCTTATATTATTTTTACAAGAAGGAGATATTTTCCACAAGCCATCTGGTCTATAAGTAGCTTTTAGACCTCTGTATTGCCTATACATAAAAAACAATTCTATATATTTGCTATCAATGCCCCATTATATGGAGCTATACTGGGCATATTACTAATTCTGTTATAGGACTGTTGTTTATATTACAGTGTGTATCTAATCTAGAATGAAGTTGGTTTCATGTCATTCATAACTATGCATTTCCATAGTTTGTTCAAAGTGATTTCTCTCTGTACCCTTTGTAATAGAGAACATTTAAAAATTATTATTTTATTTTTATTTTTATTATAATTTTTTTGCATGAGTGAGCGTGTGTGTGTGTGTGTGTGTGTGTGTGTGTGTGTGTGTGTGTATGTGTGTGTGTTACTAGAGATTGAACCCAGGAACATTATATCTCTGAGCTACACTCCCAGCCCTTTTTACTTATTATTTTGAAACAAGGTCTTGCTCAGTTGTTGAGGGTCTCACTAAGTTGCTGAGACTGGCCTGGATCCTAAGAATCTCCTGTCTCAGCCTCTTAAGTACTGAGCTTTTAGGTATGCTCCACCATGCCTGGCAAAAAATTTTTCTTTGTTTATATTACTGAAATGTAGCTACAGGAATAAGCATTTTTATAAGTTGTATTACCTAGAATTATTGCACAATGTGTGAGCTTTCATGCCGGCTAGTTTTAGGTGGTTTTGATAAGGTACTCTTTCTATCACAACAATATGTGTTAATAAAATCAGAAGTCTTTAAAATGGCCTGCAAGTCTCCTGATATGCTCGCTCTTGGGCTGGCCTCTGCTTTCAACCTCTGTCAATCTTTCCAAGCTCACTCCTTCTGAGACACACATAGGTCACCTCCTCCCCTTCCTCCTCCTCCTCCTTCTCCTCTTTCTCCTCCTCCTCCTTTTTTGGTGGAACTGGGGACTGAACCCAGGGCCTTTCTAACTCCAAGCTACACCTCCAGCCCTATTTTTTTTTTTTTTTTTTCAGTACTAGGGATTGAACTCAGGGGCGTTCTACCTCCGAGCTATACCCCAAGCCCTATTTTTTATTCTTTATTTTGAAACTGGTCCTCATTAAGTAGCTGAGGCTGGCCGCTAACCTGCAATCCTCCTATCTCAACCTCCCAAGAACTGGTATTACAAGTGCGCACCACCACGTCCAGCTTCCTTCTCTCTTGAGGGCACCAAACACTCTCCCAACTCAGGACTTCTACATTTGTTGTGCTCTTCTCTTACAGCATTCTTCCCTCTAAATATTCTCAAGCCCTCATTTTATGCTCAGTGTCAGTTGGAGAACTTTCCTCTGAACACATTATCTAAAATTGCACTCACCTTCTATTCTCTTACTTGCCTCTTTGAAAGTCTGAGAACATGTAATTTCCTGACATTGCATTTAATATGTACTTGTTCATTGTCTTTCACTGTTCCACAAGAATATATGCTCCATGAGGATAGGAAACAAAAAAAAATGCAAAGCAGATGCTCTCTGTCTTAACTCTGACTTCTAGAACAATGCTTGGGACAAAGTAGACCCTCATTAATATAACATATATTTGCTATATTAATAAACACATAAATAAAGGAGCACTTTATTTTTTAAAGAAAACCTCCTCCTCCATGATTATTATACACATTAAAGTTTGAAAACTAAGGGATGAAAGGAATTAGATTTCACTCTGTGAGTAATGAAGAGAAATTGAAAAATTCTCAGCAGAGAAGTGATATGACCAGACCTGCATTTTAGAAGGATCACTCTGTCAGCCAGGAGGAAGACAGATGGGAGGCTGCTGGAGTAATCTAGGCAAGAAGTTATGAGGACTAAAGAGAAATGTGAAAGTGATGAAAAAGAGGAGTAGACACTTGAAAGAAACTTTCAGGAGATGAAATCAACTGGTTACCCTTCGATTTCATGGGTTTTGGGGGAAGGAGTAGGACATTTGGATTTACTAAGGATCTTCCTCGTTTTAATATTATAAGTCCTGAATCGTGAGAACACCTGCAGTCCTGGGTAAAACAGATTGGTAGGACATCCTAAAAAGTCAAAGACGTTTCTAGAACACAAGCCTTTCCTCCAACTGCATCTATATAGCGACAGTAATTCCCATATGGATGGTTTTGTTCTCTGTTGGGAAAAGGTGTAATAACATGCTACTGGCTGCCTGAAAGCATTAATCAAGGACTTGCTGGCCACAATCACTCAAGCAGGAAGTAGAAAATGGAACAGTTATAATTATGCACAGACATGGCTCTCAGCATAGCCAGGACCACATGTCTGGTCCACATAAAGATTTCTTTGTGTGTTCTCTTGGGCCCATATGTTCTGTTTCCAGAGGGTATTGCGCAATGTCTATGTAATCAGCATTTGCAAATAAATAGGGACACATCTTTTAAGACTATGCTTATACAGAACAAAAGCTACCATGTGACAATATAGGACTTTGACCATTATCTTTTTGACCAAAATTTCCAGCCAGAATTTTCAAATAAGATCCCTGGAAAAGAATTTTTTACATGATGCTATATTCTTGGCAAATGTGGTATTAATTCAGAAGAGTTCCTCACAATTTCAGGCATTTAATGAAGGACTATGTGTGCATATCTCAATCTCCTATTTCTTCAATTCTTGGTTTTTGGGTTAAGGAGCTGCTATTATTCTCTTGTAGCTGGATATTAGCCTGTATATTTATTCATGACAAGCCAATTGACAACTAGAACTCGGTTAGAAGAAAAGGCCAGGATGGCTAGAATGACCAGTTCTAACTTAAATGCATGGGAATTCCTTGTTTTCTTTGTTAGTTGCTAAAAATAGCTTACAGGTGAGTAAATATAACTTCCTTAATTATAGCCAAGGAGCCCAGGTCTACTTCAAACAAAGCAAATTTCCTCTCTTTTTTCATACCAGATTTTCCCATGACAATTCTGAAATGAGAAAAAGGTTTTCTGGCTTTTTTTCTTAAAATATATCTTGCATTATAGTAATTCTCTAAACAGGGGGTTTGAAATTACAGCATACCTGGGGATACCTATTGAGAGGATATGAGTTTAAGAATTGAGGAGAAAGATTCCCCTTTTGGATTAGAATGAATTCCTGAACATAATGGAAGGGTGAATTTTTCAGCAATGAAACTAAGTTCCAAGCAATAGAGTATCACCTGATTAGAACACCAATAGATGTGGAATGATCCTTCAGGTCTCTACTAACTCTAATTTATGTTCTAAAATCATCTAAATACTCAAAGAAACATCTATTAGATTAAGCCATGACCATCAATGGTACATTCAAAATAGAAAAAATGTTATTTTCTTTTCATATATCTTTAAGTGTGATATTCTATTGACTAGAGACATAATAACATCAGGATATGATATTATGTTACAATGATATGTAGGTTAAAAAAAAATACAAGGATGAGATTTCCAGTGCTGGATCAGAGTGCTGGTAAACTAAGTACACACTTTTCATCTTCATGCAGGACATGGAATCTATTTTAACAATTTATTATCATATTTATCCAAACACCTTTCTTTACCAGGCAGTCCTACTTGGAAAGAGATGAATGTATTAATACAGGGTCCAATGATTAAATCACTGGATGTTTTTCTGCAATACTCTTTGGAAAGATGATGAGAAGCCTCAGCTGGAGGTTCTGCATGGCTGCACTTGCTGGCCTGGGGTTTGTACCATGCTGAGCAAAGTGACAAATGGCCTACCACTTTTGACTTAAGCATCCTCTTTCTCTATGTAACAGTCCCATGTAGCATTGTCCCATCTGTTCTGAGGGGCTCAGTCATGAAGCAGTGGTGCACATATTTCTGTTGTTCTCACTAAAGAGCTTTCACAATGATGCCAATTCCTTACCTGTGCAGGCAGTTTCACAATCCACAGAGTTCTCTTAAGACTCTCAATGACTCTCTCTAGAGTCACTATATCCTTTGCATTCTGCAGTAGAGCTAGATAAATATTTTCATTCCCATCTGTAAATGGGAAACTGGATCCTTGAGTAGTTATCTTGACTAAACATGGAAAGCATTCAGTTGTTTAGTATGAATTTGGGATATGTTATGCTAGGTTTGGTTTGGTAGTTATATAACGGGCAGACATTGCTTACCAGTAGTTTTTAAAATATAAAAATATACTAAGATGTATTATCAATATATTACCATATCATCACTATAGCAATTAGAGGCAAAGTGTAATGATCATAATTTAAGTATAACTGGTAAAAATGGGAGGCTAAACATACAAAATTAAAAAATATGTTGATAAGTATCTACAGTCTTCAGGACATTAAATACTAGACCCACAGGATGTTAAACAGGTTTAGATCATAAAAGAAACAATGATAAACTCTTCACTTTTACTTATAATTTTTATAAATTTGTATTTGTCTATAAGTATTAGCAAGAGATTTCCCTAAAATAATAGAAAGATACCTAAAGAAATTGTTGATTTCTTTAAAATTTCTGAGTAGCCAACCATTTGCAAGGTCCAATGGAAAACTCTCTCTTTCCATGGAAAGCATTTGTTTTCTATGAGTCAATGGGATGTTGAATTGGTTAAGAGTCTAATAGAGAGTGTTTACTCTTTACTGCCAGAGAAGATCTATGATAAAATGGACAATCTTTCAAAAAAAAATTCCTTGATTATGTGCAAAGTTCTAAGATAGTATTTTTTCCATTCTGATCCTCAATCTAATCCTTTACAAGCTCAAACAAAATTCTGTCAAGGTAATGTCTCAAATTTTGAAGCCACTCAACACACACTTATTAAATGTCACTATGTGGAAAGCGCGGTCCACAGCTGTCGTCATAATGTCTCCAAGGAAACTGACTGCCACTTTTCTTTCTCATGTGTTCATTTGTTTTCCATCAAAAGAAACATACTTCTATACAAAATTAAATTTGCTCACATAGCTTTGAGCTATATTCTATAATATACGCAATTGCTAATTTTCAGTCTTTTCCATGGAATGATCACAAGGCAATCTTAGGCATTAAAGGCAAATATTAATTACATAGCAGCTGAATTTTTAAAAATTTGTCCTACAGGATATATTTTTAAAAAGCAAAATAAAGAAATCCATATGTCATATACCAATCTTGGGCATAACAGGTAAATATTAATTACATAGCAGCTGAATTTTTATTTTGTCCTACAGGATATATAAAAAAAATCAAAATAAAGAAATCTATATATCATATATGAAAAATGTCAATCCAATCTTTGGAAATGTCTACAACCTTTCCCAAAGAAAATGATTAGTATGAAATACCAGACGCACTTTCATAAGTTTTAGCATTTAATGGAAATTTTGGAGGCCAAGAATAATGCTTCCTTGAGAGCAAGATGGAAATATAAAGTAAATTCTACAATTATCTAATTACAATTGCAGTTTTATTCCAGGTGATTCAATGTTCCTTTGCTGCTCCAAGGATAAAAATCAATTATAAGATTTGCCAAGGAAAACTCTTAAGTAAGATTGTTCCAGAAACACAAAAGAGTTTGTTTGAGACAAGCAAAGTGTATGGATAGAGAATCAAACCATCTAGAAATAGGCATTTACAACGTTTTTCTCACACTATATGTCCCCCATTTGTGACAACTGGGCTTGTTGCTTCTTTTCACTTGAAGCTACAACAGTATTTTTAGGAGATGCAGAAAAGGTAATAATACCCCCTACCTGTGCTTTCTGGTTTATTAACATCTTTTATGATTTTTTTTTTAATTCTTAAAGCACATTTTCTCCCTCAAACAACTTGGTTATATTTTCTTCATTTAAAACTAGACTTCAGTTGGGCTAAGTGGCAAACTTGCAATCCCAGTATTTGGGAGACTGAGACAGAGTAGTCTTGGCAACTTAACAAGACTCTATTTCAACATAAAAAATAAAATAAAATTGGACTAGGGATGTAGCTCAGAGGTAGAATGCCCCTAGATTTAGTCTCTGGCACCACACGCGCGCGCGCACACACACACACACACACACACACACACACACACACACACTACACACAATAGATCTTATACTTTCTGTGAAGACTTTCTAGAATCTTCTCCAGTGTTTGGGTAAGTCACTGATTCTACTAGGCTCCCATAACACTCCATACTGATCTTCACTGATGGTAATTCACTGTATTGTCATACATGATGATCTTCTCTAAAGGGCCCTTAAGGGTAAAGACCACCAGAACAGTTACCTGAAACTATGTGTTAGGTAGAAAACTAGAACTGAACATGTCATAGAATTCATCAGCAAACTGTATAAGTTTTTATTATTTCTCCTTTAAATTGGAGTTCCTCTCCAAAGGCTATGTTGCACATGGTTTATCAAATGCATCAAGATATTTGGAACATTAAACAGGTGACAGATATCAACAATGAGCCGGGGATTTATTGTAATCAACCAATATGCTCAGCCTTGTAATTGCTCAGAGCTTTTTGCTCCATAATTATATGGTTGCCTCAGTGTAGCCATTCAATGATGTTATAATTAGTGAGCAATTAACTAAAGCATTTGCAGAGATACTGCAGAGCATGAAACATGTGTGCAGGTTGAACATGAGGATTGATAAACTACTTAGTCAATGGTTTTCTAAAAACACATTAGCAGATCCATCTTAGCAATTATAAACCCTTTTTGGCTTGCAGTCTGTACCCTTTTCCCCAGGTTGTTTCGGGAGCTACCTCATTCCTGAGATGGAGGTATCGGAGCCCTGCCTTACTGGTTTTCCCTCCCCACCCACACTACCAAGCATGTCTTTTCCCTACTTCCAAAACCCTAATCTTCGTAGAAATTGCCAGTTCACAAAGGGGTTCCACATTTCTAAATTTATTTAATGTGTAAGGTAGATTCTGTGGTGTGTTAGTTCCAACTTAGAGATGGAGAACAGGTTCAGAGTACTTAAGCTACTTATCTTAATAGCTATTAGTAAAAGATACCTGTTTCAAACCTGAGCCTGTTTAAGGACTAAAATTAGTGTTCCTTACAATGTTCTTCCGTAAAATGGGGCATACCAAAGACAGGAGGGGAAGCAGAGCAGAGTACCTTTGGGAAATAAAGAAAAAATAATTGTATAATAAAAATTAGAAGCAGGGTAAATGTTGAGAGAAAGTGATAGAAAATGTTACTTATACATAAGAAAATTCTTTCAAAACTCTGAATACCAGTTAATCAATATATAATCACCTACTGGATGCTATGATACTCTCTGGTATAAGAATTCCTGTCCTTTGTAAGAGGAACAGAGTAGTAGTACCTGAATCATAAGTGGGGAGGGAGAGTGGAAGCAAGAGAATGAATGAGAGCACAAAAGTGCCAGTATGGGCCCCCGTAAAATGGAGACCCAATCATTATGAGAGGAGGGATCATCCCTGGCCACCCCATACTGCCCAAGGCAAGCATCGCTGGACTCCTGGGCTCAGGGAGCCAGGTTCTTGGGGCCAGAGCACATGTTCTCTATTATGGTGATAGAAACTCCCTGCCTGTCTAGCCCGAGATAGTGAATGTTGGAATTCAAGGGCCCAGTCCTCCTACCCTGATTCAATAAGTACTAAACAATTTTCTTTTTATGATTTGATTTCTCTCATAGCTGAGAGATACTGAGCTCCAAATGCTAGACCAAAAGGCATCACTTTGAGTACTATAAATAGCAACCTGGATTCATGGTGGTAACTGGTTTTAACCTACCATCGATTGGCCCTCTTTGCTTCCCTGCCTTGCTTCCACACTCCCCTGCTGGTATTTCTTTCACTTAATAAATAAACAAATGATGCTGGCATCCTTGACTTAGTTTGGGATAACCCAAACTATGGCAATCAGCATGCTTCTCCCTGTCTCTCTTCTCTCTGCTCCTCATCTTGGCTTTCTTCTCTTAGGTTAAGTGTGAGACAAGACCACCAGAGGAATTAAAGTCATGTACTTATAGGTCACGATGCATGGCAAAAAAGAATGCCATTCTTTCAACTCGAATTCAGAAGAGCCCTGGGAAGAACTCTTTCTGTTGTGAAGTAAGTATCAAGGGAAGTGTAGTGTTTTGCTTTTTCTGGCCTGAGTGAAAGCCTAGACAGGAGGGGCTGAGTACTGTGACTAGCAGCCCTGTCAGAAACTCGGCCTGTAAATAAAGAGCAATTCCCTAAAGTAGGAAAAGGAAATTGCTACAACCCAAAGAAGAAATTAGAGTGTGCTAAGCAGAAAAGAACAATATATGCCCAGTCTAGACATATAATAATAGAATCCCTCACCAAATATAAGGGAGAAGTAATAATATACTCTAGCTCTACAAAGGAGCAACTGCTAGGACAGGTATTCGTCTCACTACACCCATTGATAGGAGCATCTCCAAACCCTGGGTAAGGTCTCACTCCTCCCTGGCTCTTCTCTACAGCATCACTGTGAGAGGCAGCCAAGTGGTCAGTTCTCCACAGGCTCATCTCCAGGTGCTGAGGAGGAGCAAGCACTGGACAGGGACTCAGGAAACTGGATTGCTGGCTCTGCTTATCCTGAAACTGTGACTTTATCACCTTGGGTCTGGGCTTTGTTTCTGAAAGTGTCTGAACTGAACCTCTAAAATCTCAGGATAATTCCTTAAAACCTTATAAGGTCTGTCTGTGTACCAAAATAAAATTACTTCAGAGAGGACAAGAAAAGAGGTTGTTATTTGTATCCTTATTCTTATTAAAATTGTTTTTATTATAATTGAATAATGTTTATCAATACCAGTTAAGAAGGTTGGTGATTGCTCATAATTGAATACCGAATAAATTAACAATGATAGTTTTATTTTACAATATGTTTCACTATTTCCTGTCTTTATAATCAATCAAACAATCAATATATAGAAGAACAGCAGTCATAATACCATCTTTGTACTGAAACTCACTTTCCCTATTTACTTCCAGAATAGAAAATAGTCTTGTTAGTTCATCTTTGAAAATAATAATAACAAAGAAATGTAGCTTTCAAAATCTGATTCCGAACTCCCTGGCTAGACTCCTACAACCATTCACCTGCCTGCCTGCCTCCCTTGCTCCTTCCCTTCCTTTATTTTTGTGGTACTGGGGATTAAACCCAATGGGGTTCTACTTTTCAACTATACCACTGACCTTATTTCATTTTTAACTTTGAAATGGAGCCTCGGTAAGTTACTGTACCCTGGCCTCGATACCTGTGGCATTAGATCTGGAAACATAAAATGATATTGGCTAAACATTTCAAAATCTGAATAAAGTCTCTAGTTTAGTTAATATTACTTTAAAAATAATAATTTATTAGTTATAATAATGCATCATATTTATGTAAGATATTAACATTCAGAAAGCAGAATGAAATCCTGGTGTGGTGGTGAATACCTGTACTTGGGAGGTTGAGACAGGAAGATCAAAAGTTTGAGGCTAGCCGGGCGTGGTGGCGCATGCTTGTAATCCCAGCATTCGGGAGGCTGAGACTGGAGGATCCGGGTTCACGGCCAGCCTCAGCTACCTAGTGAGGCACTCCGCAACTTAGTGAGACTCGGTTTCAAAATAAAGAATAAAAAATAGGGCTGGGGGTATAGCTCGGAGGTAGAATGCCCCCGAGTTCAATCCCCAGACCCACAAAAAAAAAAAAAATCAAAAGTTTGAGGCTATCCTCAGCAAGTTAGGGAGACTCTGTTTCAAAATAAGAAATAAAAAGGACTGGGGTTGTAGCTCAGAGGTATAGTGCTTCTTTTTTCTAGATGCTCTTCTTTATAAGTGATCTACTATGTCCAAAACATATTCAAAGGAAGAGGAATTAAGCTCTACTTTCTGAAATGGAAAATATTTATATACTTCATTTTGAATTGTTATGTTAGAAACTATGTACTTCTTATTTATGCATTCAATCAATTGTATGTAAACACACTCATAGACATTTATTTTATTCTTTGGATTATAATTTAACTACAGTTATTCTGTTTTTCCCTAATGTATTGTTCATGTTCCAGAATTCCACTTAGGGAACCATTTAGTAATCGCTGGTACTCATGTTCCTTTAGGCTCTTTTACTGTGACAGCTTTTCTGTTTTTTTCTGGATTTTGATGACCTTGACAGTTTTGAGGATTGACAGTCAGGAATATTTTGGAATGTCCTTTAGTTGGGATGTATTTAATATCTCCCTAATGATTAGACTTTGGTTATCATTTTTTGAGGGATAGCAGAGAGATAAAAAGTCATGTTTATCACAACCTGTCAAGAATACATTCGAACAGGATACCTGATCACTGTTGGTATTGAGACCACATGATTTGAGATAGTGTTTGTTAGGTTTCCAGTATAAAATTGCTCTTTTTTTTCCCCATTTACATATTATATCTACTTTTGGAAGAAAGTCATTTTACAGAGCCCACATTGAATAAGTGGGGGATAGTCTACCTCCTTGACAGTGAAGTATCTATATAAATTATTTAAAATTCTTTGACATCTAGGCTCATGGGAACATAGATTTACAAGTTTCTTATAATGATATTTTCATCAAGATTTGGTATCAGATCTATGATAGAATCATAAAGGAACTGAAAATTAATTTGTACTCTTCAACTTTCTGAATAATTTGTTTAGAATTGGTACTATTTCTTCCTGACATGTTTGGTAGAATTCACCAGTGAAGCCATTTGTGTCCAGAGTTTCTTTGTGGGGAAGGTTTTAAGTAAAAATTCAGTTATATACATATTTATTTATGCTTTATTTTGAATACATGGAATATCATTATAGTAACATCTGTGTCAGTTCTGAATTAGTTTTATTCATTATTATATCTCGTTGCATGCTTTAAACTCCTGAAGTTGATCCTTTGCTTATTAATATTGTTTTTAAAATATAAGCATCTAATAATTTCTTCATCTGTTTTTATACATTGCACTTTAAATATTGTTTAGCAAATGTTTTCTAATTTCTATTATGATTTTTTTTCTTTGGCCAATGTCTTATTTTGAACATTGTTTGCTTAAAAATTTCAAGTATATGAGAGTTAATTACAATTTTGTTATCAGGTTCTAATTTGCATCCATTTTGACAGATAATCTACACTGCATAGTTGAAGTTCTTTGAAAATAATTAAGATTTTCTTTGTGGTCCAGTCTTGTTTTTCTTCTTTATATTTGATAAACATTTGATTAAATTACTTGATACCAAATCTTCAGTTAAATAAAACTGAACATTGTACACTTTAGATTGTTTTGGTATGAAACTCTGGGGACTTAAAAATACTGTGTAATCATGCAAGAGAATTGATAAAACAAAGTTACATCTAATAACTTTAATATCATAATACTTCACTTATTCCTTGAATCATCTTGAATTATTATATTAATTTTAATTGAAATGACAACTAGTTTTTCAGCCGAAAAAATAGTCAACATTGAATTTTAAATGCTACAATAATAGGATGACTCAAATTCTTGATATGCATATATATACATATGCATATACATATACACATATATGTATATGTGTCATAAAGATTTATTTTTTAGGGCACAAAGAGAATCTTTTAAAAGAAATGGTTCAAAAATTTAAACAACCTTTAAATATATCAAATCAACCAAGTTACAGTTCATGTTTACTTTAGTATACTCAGCCTTTTTTCATTTATTCCTACAAAGGCTACTTGTGTTTAATGGCATGGGATATTGGATAGGGGTGTGTGCACTGAAATAGTTTTCTTTAAAATGAACTAGTTACGCTTTTAAACTTATGGTACCTGAAATATGTGTATTTTTAACTATTATATGAAATATACACTTTATTTTCATGGTAATTCTTTCAAGTTGAATTTGACAGGACCAACCAGTTTGAGTTCTTCCAGCACTGGAAAAAATATTCCCTCTTTGAGAGGCTATGAAAAATTATGAAGAATGAAGATTTATATCTCTTCTAAATAAAGAGCTCTTTTCTTATTACTATTAGATTAAAAATAGTGAGTGTTATAGTATTAATCTGTTATAGCATGACAAATAAATGTAAAATGTCTTTAGCCGAGAGAACCAGTTATATCTTAGCTGGCTTCATTTCATATCTTATTCAGCTTGAGTTGAATATTTCTCTCTCTCTCTCTCTCTCTCTCTCTTTCTCTGGAAGATACAATCAAACACACACACACACACACACACACACACACACCCCTTGGTCCTGAGTCAGCAAAGTAATTAACCAACATTTAGTACTTTGTTTTGGCATAGGCAAAAAAGAAAATAACAATTAATATTTTAAATTAATCCTTTGAGAATAACACATTGGGTAATTAAATTCAGTCTTCCATTGGGATAATATATAAATCTGATAGCTTTTCCTAGGTGCTGGAAATGAGAATTCAGGAATAAATAGGTCAAGTAACATAAAAATGAGAGACACATTTTTAAGTGTAGACTGCCACTGAGGTCAAAAAGGATAATGCACTCAACTGTTAGGCAGTAGACCTGAGATCTTGTCTACCAATCTTTCAAACATAGTTTTTTACCTTTTAGCATCCTTCAGTTAAATGTTATCTGCTAGGATCTGGGGTGTAACTCTGTAGTAGAGTATGTGCTTACCTTTCACAATGACACAAGGCTGTAGGTTCAATCATCAGTACAGCCTTCCACCCTGTAAATAAACAAATAAAGATGTTATCTGCTTTCTAAGCTTCTTAGATACAATTATTGTTTGTTTATCTTGATGCTATCTACAAAATTGTTCCAGGCACAAAATAATTACCACTATATATGTTCTTAAAATTGAATTACTAGAACACCCATATACCAATCAGTGTCCTAATAATTTTTCTTGTTTAGAGTTGCTGTTTCTGTTAAATCACATTTCTCAGAAAAATAGATTTTGAACATATTTCAAAATGTTTTCATAAACTTTTCTTGAGTAAAGAAAGTCTTTTAAAAAGGTAAAAAGGGAGGTACTAGGGAATGAAGCTGACTAAATTATGTATGTGCATGTACAAATATGTAAAAATGAATCTTCCTGTTATGTATAGTCATAAGGCACCAATAAACAAAAAAGAAAATAGTTACAAAACACCTGGAGGCTAGGAAAAAAATAATAATCAAATTTTTTCTCTCCTGGTAGAGAGATGTTTTATATCTTTAGAATTTTTGCTCAGAAGGATGGGTGACCTTAGCTTCCCAGAATTTCTTAATATCACTTTGGCCATCAAAAAGTTACTCAAATATTTTATCAGAAATCATATCTACTTCCTAGATGAAGGTCATGGAATATGTCAA
>PVLC010032739.1:0-17984 GCA_004027655.1 Graphiurus murinus
ATCCCCAGTACTGCAAAAAAAAAAAAAAAAAAAAAAAATTATAGAATCCAAGTAACACATTTGTGGTGAAAGTTCCCAACTCAGAAAAGCTCTCTTAGCAACTTAATAATCTGTAGATATTTGTGCTTCTGGAACCCTGACTAAAAACACAGTTCGTGGTCCAAGTTAAAAGTCAACCAGAGCCGGGCGTGGTGGTGCACGCTTGTAATCCCAGCATTTGGGAGGCTGAGACCGGAGGATCCAGGTTCTCGGCCAGCCTCAGCTACCTAGTGAGGCACTCCGCAACTTAGTGAGACTCGGTTTCAAAATAAAGAATAAAAAATAGGGCTGGGGGTGTAGCTCGGAGGTAGAATGTCCCTGAGTTCAATCCCCAGTACCGCAAAAAAAAAAAAAAAAAGTTAACTAGAAAGCCAGGTGTGGTGGCGCACGCTTGTAATCCCAGCATTTGGGAGGCTGAGAACAGAGAATCCAGGTTCGTGGCCAGCCTCAGCTACCTAGTAAGGCACTCCGCAACTTAGACCCTGTTTCACAATAAGGAATAAAAAAATAGGGCTGGGGGTATAGCTCAGAGGTAGAATGCCCCTGAGTTCCATCCCCAGTACCGCAAAAAAAAAAAAAAAAAAGTTAACCCGAGCCAGGCATGGTGGCTTGTAATCCTAGTCCTTGACCCTCAGCAACTTAGCAGACAATAAAAAAGTTAACCAGAAGCTGGGCACAGTAGCACATGGCTGTAGTCCCGTCCACTCAGGAGGCTGAGACAGTAGAATCACTTGGACTCAAGAGTTCAGTATTACCTTAGGCAACACAGTGAAAGCAAAGCAAAGGGAAACTCCATCTCAGGGAGGAAAAATTTAATCAAAGACTCAACTATACAACGCTGTAACTTTAAAGATACTTGGGTTTCAAAGACATACTTTAGTTTCTATTCCTATCAAAGACCCACAGGTAGAGTAGTCAAAGGGGGTTAAGGTGAGAAGGAAGGGAAGAAGGAGGGCTAGGGAAGGAAACAGTTCAAATACTACTACAGTAATATGTGAATGTATTATTACCAATCTCACTGACACATATGGAGAAGGTGGAGTGGGTAGCGTTGTGGGATGTGAATGGAAATACACAAAGAGCTATGGTATGTATTTTTTTTAACACATGGAACCTCAGTATGATGTATAATTTCAATGCACCAATAAATTATTTTAAAAAAGAAATTTCAATAAATTATTATTTTTATATTACCAAAATACCCTGCCTGGGGGCTTTTATTTCCATAACAAATTTCAATAACTTGGATCTTTTAAAATATGGTTACCAAAACATATTCTTCTAACACATACAGGAAAAAAAATCCCATTTGTAGAAAAATTATCAATTCACTGATTCAGTCTTACATCTAAAAGAACTCAATGTTGAATTTAAAAGATATGCAGATTAATCCTAATGTAGACTGACTCTCATTTCAATAACTAAGTATATCAACTAAGCACATCAAAACTTTGAAAAACAATAGTAGCAAAAATGAACTATACACAAATAAGAAAGGAAGTCACATGTGAGCATCAAAGCCTTTTATCATACACTGAACAGCTTTGTATATCTGGCTAGATATTACAAGACAGAAACTTCCTTAACCTGAGAACAAGGTAGAAAGCTTGTTCTCACAATTAGAGTAGTAACTTCAAAATAGAAGAGAAGAGAAAAAACATTATATTGGAAGCCTAAGTTTAAGGAACAACTAAAATAGAAACCATCATCTGAAAACTTCAAAGCTTTCAAGTTCAAACTTCTCTATGTATTCTCTTTGTAACAACTGCTAAATAAATCAAAACATAAGCAGGCCAGATTCAAAATGGATATCAAACTAATAAAATTACTAGCAATCTGACCATTTTTGGTCTTCCTGTTGCATTCCTAAATAATTCATTTTTATGGCTCTTCTTTAAAACACATACAGCATAAATATGTTTATATTCACCTCTTTCAAGCATACATAGAAACAAAGCAGAACTGTATCATTCCCATACTGTTCAATTATAAAGCTATTCTTGGATTTTAGAAAAATGATTCTATATAAAGCATCACTATAAAAACTATCATTGATTTTACTCTTTACTTATATGCTCATATGATGAAGCAAATTTCATGGCATTTCAGAGCTGTGGGAAAAAGGAGAGTTAAAACAATGATAACAATAAAATCTTTTCAGTTTGATGGCTTTTCAGTTTGAGGATAGCAACCTCAGCTCCCCAAAAATAAACCTGGAAAATCATCAGTAGGCATGTTCTGCCCCAAGAACATGTTAATAACTGACCCACACAGTAATTTAAGTTAAATTTTATAGCCATGAGTTATATTTTAAAATTAAGCAGCTCTCCAAAGATGGATATATATTTAATTCTTACCACTTTCCCCTCAATTTTGACCTCTGCCTTGCCTAGTAGGGAATGCTCTTCTGCTAGATCTCTGTTCCACAGTCACCTCTTTAGGCTTCTCTGACTACTCTTTCATCTGTCTTATTCACAGCCATATATTCAGCCACTAGAACAGGGTCTGTCTAAATGCTTACTGAATAGAGTAATGAGTTTATATGCAATTTCAGTAATACAAAAATGAATCTGATGAGAATTTAAAAACAAGTATAAACTGATACCCAATCCCAATTTGAAGTCTAGAAAAAAAAAAAAAATTCTAACTTTTCAATCAGACTCCACATTCTTATTTGCTGCCTGCTTCTAGAAATGGCCAATTCCAAGTAGATCTAAAGGTTTTTTTTGTTATTTTTTGTTTTTGTGGTACTGGGGATTAAACCTAGAGATGTTCTACCTCTGAGCTATACCCCCAGCTCTTCCCTCCCCCCAGCTCTTTTTATTTTTTACTTTGAAACAGGGTCCACCTAAGTCACTGCACACTGGCCTCAAACACGAAATCTTCTTGTCTCAGCCTCCCGAGTACTAGGATTTCAGGCATTACCACCATGCCAGGCTGATGCGTCTTAATTCTGAGAAGCCATAGCAGACATATTATGATTCCATGTCATAAGGAGTCTGAAGAAGCAAGCAAAGACTAAAGTAATTTTGATATATTCGTGTCCTGAGTACATACACTGTAACCCAGTGTTTTAATGTGTAAAAAGCATAATGCTCCATGAAATAAATATGCAAAATACCTGCTCTACCTCACGAAGTCCTACCATTGGCTAAATAAAAACTCACAGTGCTAAATTTGACTTTCTCAGAACATCCAGAAACAACCACTTTCAGGGAGTTTAAAAAAAAAAGAGCCAGGCACAGTGGTGCACACCTGTCGTCCCAGCACTTGGGAAGCTGAGACAGGAAGATCACTTCAGTCCAGGAGTTTGACACCAGTGGGTGGGGAACATAGCAAGACTGTCTCACACACACACAAAAAAGTTATCTAGAAGTGAATCAAAGGCTTATATTCACCGACATGCAAATACAGAGTTCTGAAGAGTATATATTTCATAAACATAGTATCACTAAAACTTTCATTATTAAAGAGTATAAAGTATTACATTTTAAATAATATATTACAGGAAAGAACTCTCCCAAAATGACCTTTTAGTTCCTCAACAGCTTTAAGAACTCTAACCAGATAGTACCCTCCTATTTTCAAGTGAGTCTAAACAGCTCTTTACACATACTCAAACCTAGTTTGAAAAAAAGAAACAGAACAACTAGGCGTGGTGGCATAAGCTTGTAATACCAGTACTTGAGAGGCTAATACAGAAGGATTGTGGATTCATGGCCAGCCTCAGCTACTTAGTGAGGCCCTCTGCAACTTAGTGAGACCCTGTTTCAAAATAAAGAATAAAAATAGGGCTGGAGGTATAGGATGCAGCTTGGAGGTAGAATGACCATGGGTTCAATCCCAAAACAAAAAAAGAAAGAAATGGAACACCTATAAATCACACAGACCTACCAGCACAATTGGTCATCACAGATAAATGTTTCAAATGTGAAATATTAAATGAGAACCAGAGTTTTCTTCAACATCTACTCACATAAAACACTTGGAATGAAACCGCCCAGCAGTGAAATCAACCTACCGTTACAGATTTCAGGGTCATGCCGTGGTAGGTGCCCATTGTATCAATCTTGAAGCCTTCCGTTTCTACAAGGCAGAAGGAAGAGTTTTACTGTTAGATTTCAGGGGTCATGTGACAGACAAGAAGTCTAAAGTAATAATCTACATTAGATCTGACAGTTTGGGTTTGCTGTGAAGTTACAGTACATACTTGTGAAAATAAAGACTTTCTAAAAGACATTAGTTTCAAATATAAATGATATATACCAACAAGCCTAGTGGGCAGAGCTGGTTAAGACTATGTCTGCATTATGTTAAAAAATTAGACTGAATACTTTATGAATCCAAATTATTTACTAATATTCAGCAACGCAATGAAAAAAAGCATCAAGTATTATAAAAAGTCCCTAGTTATAAAAAGTTGTGTCCCAAAGTTTTAATCCAAGGTATATGTTATATACTTTGTTGAAAGCAATGTTGAAAATAATGATGGGAGTTTCAGGACCATATAGTATGTCTTTCAGTAAACGGTCATATAGTAAATATTTTACACAATGGAGGCCATAGGTCTTTGTCATAACTACTGAATTCTGCAATTGCAGGCAAAATCAAGATAAACAATATATGTACAAAAGGAACAGCTGAGTTTGGCCCATAGAGGGTCAGATTTGATCTGTGGACTGCTTTATATTTTCTTATTCCCTAAGAAAAACATTGCAGTGAGTAAAAAAAGAAACCACTGTCTTTCTATGGCATGTATTCAGTGTGAACCCTTAACCAGTAAATGAAGTCAATACACAAAATTCACTGCTTCAAGGTAACATATCCTTGAAAAAGCTTAAGTAGACATTCCTATTTAAACAGAAAAGAATGCTAATGTTAATCTTGCAGTTGCTTCTAGCTCATGATTTCATATATCAAATAAACATGAATGAAGATCTCAAGAGAAACTGATGTTAGTTCCACATCACTAATACAGAAATGGTTTACCATTATATTAACTAGAATACCATGTTGACGATCACAAAATAAGACCTCATATTGTTGCTACACCAGTCTATGCTTCACAAGTTCTCAATATATACATATATAATTTGGGAAACATGATTTGATATATAGAATCTCCATTCTAAAATAAGTTCTGTAGAATCAGAACTAGTATTAATAACAGCAAACATTTGTAGATAGTTTATTATATACCAGATGATTCTAGAGATTTTATATTAACTAGTTTAATCACCTCAACAACCCTAAAAAATAGACGCTACTACTAGTATTGCAAAATCAGGAGGAAACTAAGACAAAATGCATTTTTGCATTTTGTGTGTGTGTGTGGGGGGATACTTGGGATGGAATGCAGGGGTCTTCTACTTCCAGGCTAACACCCCTAGATCTTTTTTTTTTTTTTTTTGAAACAGGATCTCACTAAGTTGCTGAGGCTGCTTCAAACCTGTAATCTTCCTGTCTCAGCCTCTCAAGCACTGAGATTATAAGTATGCGCCACAACGCCTGATGACAGAATGAATTTAAAATAACACTGAAATTAACTATGACATGAACTATCTGAATCCAGAATCCAAGGGTTCACCAATTTTTTTCTGCAAAGGGCAAGATTATATTTTTTAGTTTTGCAGGCTATACAATCTCTGTTGAAACAATTCAATAGTGCTGTCACAGAGACAAAGCAGCCACAGATGCTACATAAATGAATTAAATGTGGCTGTGTTACGAGAAAAAAAAAAAACTTTAATTATGAAAACACATAGTGAAGCCAGGCATGGTGGCGCACACTTGTAATCCCAGCATTTGGGAGGCTGAGACCGGAGGATCCGGGTTCACAGCCAGCCTCAGCTATGTAGTGAGGCATTCCGCAACTTAGTGAGATCCTGTTTCAAAATAAAGAATACAAAACAGGGCTGGGGGGGGCTGGGGGTATAGCTCGGAGGTAGAATGCCTCTGGGTTCAATCCCCAGTACCGCAAAAAAAAAAAAAAAAAAAAATTGAAAAAAAAAAAAAAAATAGGGCTGGGGGCATAGCTTGGAGGTAGAATGCCTGAGTTCAATCCTCAGTACCGCAAAAAAAAAAAAAAAAAAAAAAAAATCACATAGTGAGCCAGAATTGGCTTCCACAAGCTACTTTGCCAACCCTTACTCTTAAACATTAGACTATACTTGCCTCCTGAGGGCATAATCACAGTAAGGGAAAGATAAAAATTAAACTGCTTACCTTCTTTTCCTTTGAACCTTTCTTGGTCATATCTGTTGTAGGCAGCTGGGATAGGCTGTTTAGTACGCAATGTTGGATCCTGTAAAAAAATAAATTATGAGTTAAAATTAAAAACTTTAAAATTACTGTTTTAAATTAGCACTTTAAAATGTTATTTAGTATTCATAATTAAAACCATAATGGGACTGGGCGTGGTGACGCTCGCTTGTAATCCCAATATTGGGAGGCTGAGACTGGAGGATCCAGGTTCGTGGCCAGCCTCAGCTACTTAGTGAGGGCCTCCACAATTTACTGAGACCTTGTATCAAAATAAAGAATAAAAAATAGGGTTGGGGGTGTAGCTCGGAGGTAGAATGCCCCTGGGTTCAATCCCCAGTACCACATTAAAAAAGAAAAAAAAGGCACAAGAGGGATATTTATTTTCTAAGCTTTTCTTTCTTACTATAGCCAGTAGGACAAAAGTAGTGAGGAGATCACTAATCACTTGATGACTACCAGTCATTTTTGAGGTATTATTTATGGCTAGAAAATTATCATGTATCTCAAAAATAAGGGCAAACAATCCGAAACATACTAAGACCACAGCAAAAAAGCAAAACTTTTAAAGCTGCAGAAATAAAATACTAATTTCACTCTCGCTATTTAAGTACCTTTGTGAAATAATACTCTTCCTCCAATTATGCTTTTTTTCAAAAACAACAAAAAAAATCTCAATTCAAATATAATTGAACTAGCCGGGCGTGGTGGCCCACGCTTGTAATCCCAGCATTCGGGAGGCTGAGACCGGAGGATCCGGGTTCACGGCCAGCCTCAGCTACCTAGTGAGGCACTCCGCAACTTAGTGAGACCCGGTTTCAAAATAAAGAATAAAAAATAGGGCTGGGGGTATAGCTCGGAGAATGCCCCTGAGTTCAGTCCCCAGTACCACAAAAAAAAAAAAAAAAAAAAAATATATATATATATATATAATTGAACTGACATTTTACAGCCTTTTAAGTGAATCATCCACTGAATTGTTAATCCTTAAATAAACATGGCAGGCATGACAATAAATTCATTATAAATGTACAGTTAAGACTAAAGTAATAGGTGTGATTTTTAAATATTTAGAAAGTTATAAATCCAATGATACACAATTTAATTCACAAGTATTTTATCTAAAACTCACAGTCTATAATAACCTAAAAGCAGATATTTAAAGAATAGCCCAAAGCTGCTTAGAAAATTCATGGTATTAAGGAAGACTAAAGTACTCTTCATTTTGTTACAATTGGATCCCACTCTAAATATTATTCCAAGCCGGGCGTGGTGACACATGCTTGTAATCCCAGCATTTGGGAGGCTGAGACCGGAAGATGCGGGTTCACGGGCAGCCTCAACTACCTAGTGAGGCACTCCACAACTTAGTGAGACCCTGTTTCAAAATAAAAAATAAAAAATAGGGAGCCGGGCATGGTGGCACACGCTTGTAATCCCAGCATTTGGGAGGCTGAGACCTGAGGATTCGGGTTCGCGGCCAGCCTCAGCTACCTAGTGAGGCACTCCGCAACTGAGTGAGACTCGGTTTCAAAATAAAGAATAAAAAATAGGGCTGGGGGTATAGCTCGGAGGTAGAATGCCCCTGAGTTCAATCCCCAGTACCGCAAGAAAAAAATAATAATAATAGGGCTGGGGGGATAGCTTGGAGGTAGAATGCCCTTGAGTTCAATTCCTAGTATTGCAAAAATGAATAAATAAATAAATATTATTCCAAATATAACAAAGATACTTGTCAAGATTGTTACTAGGTATATATGCTTTTATAGGCAAGTGTCAAACATTAAAATGTTAAAGTATTCTAATAGTTATGTAAATACACAGAATATTCACAGTCACAAAGATAATAGTTAAAATATTTTAAGGTTTGACATGTTTGCCACTAACTGCTTTTAAAAATGTGAACCAATTCGTAACTATAAGCCCCTGTGTGCTTTAAGATAATAATGAATACTCCACTTATTTATCTATCTACATCTAATTTGTCTGGCTTACTAGTAGGAAGAATGGATCTTTTCTCATTATTGTATCTCAAGATCTCCATACACTGTCTGATAAATAGGAGGCATTTGAATACTTACTGGTGAGTTAATTAGAAGTATTTATCTAAATATTAGCAAAAATTCACTAACTCTAAAAGTTAAATGCTGATGATTCCATGAATGAACAGAAGTACATCTTTAAAAAGCTGAATTATTACTCTCTCAATTTTTGATTTTTTAAAATGTTACATAAAAGAGAATCAATTTTTTTTCTTTGTTGAACTTTGGAAACAGATTGGAATGATTTTCAACAAACCTAGAGGGCATATTTTGAGTATAAATATATAGGTTAAGAATCTGACACCCTGAACAGGAATCAAAGAGAAGTCTTGAAGGAAGTGAAGGACGTGAAAGATACAGTAATTGAAGTGAAGGCATCAATATAAACTATAAACAGTAGATTAGACCACATGGAAAATAGACCACCACTCCTAGAAGATGATCATTTCAAAAATGAATCTAGAAAAAAAAATTCGACATCGATGAGATCTGGGCCAATTTTAAAAGAGCTAACCTAAGAATAATAGGCATAAAAGAGGGATTAGAAGTCGAAACTAGTGGAATAAACAACCTTTTCAAAGAAGTAATATCAGAGAATATTCCAAACATAGAAAGAGAAGTTGACACACAGGTACAGGAAACATATAGAACCCCCTCTACAAGACCAAAGAGGAGGTTCACCACACTATATAATAATCAAATTGACTAATGAGAGGCCAAGGAGAGAATCCTAAAGGCAATAAAAATACAAGGCCAAGTGACATTTAGAGGCAAACCAATTAACATCACTCCAGACCTCCCAAACCAAGTCATGAAAGGCAGGAGGGGCTGGAGCAACATATTCCAAACTCTGCAAGAAAATTACTTGCAGCCAAGATTCTCCTAGCCAGCAAAACTCTCTCTCAAAATTGATGGGCAAATAAAAACTTTCCATAACAAACAGAAACTGAAAGCATTTATGTCTTCCAAACCAGCACTAGAGAAAATACTCAAAGAGATTAACTACAAAGAAGAACTAACAAGTAACCTTCAGAACCAGAGAAACAATAATTTCCAAGAAGCAAACAACTAAGCAAAGAAGAATAAACACCACCGAAAACAGAAGTCAGAACTCAAAATGTTAGGAATTAAAAGTCATCTCTCAATAATCACAATGAATATAAATGGTCTCAACTCCCCAATAAAAAGGCAAAAGGTAGCCGGGCGTGGTGGCGCACACTTGTAATCCCAGCATTCGGGAGGCTGAGACCGGAGGATCCGGGTTCGAGGCCAGCCTCAGCTACCTAGTGAGGCACTCTGCAACTTAGTGAGACTCGGTTTCAAAATAAAGAATAAAAAATAGGGCTGGGGGTGTAGCTCGGAGGTAGAATGCCCCTGAGTTCAATCCCCAGACCTGCAAAAAAAAAAAAAAAAAAAAAAGGCACAAGGTGGCAAAATGGATTAAAACCCAGAATCTATCTATATACTGCCTGAAAGAAACACACCTTACAAGCAAAGATCCCACAAACTAAAGATGAAGGGCTAGATTAAGGTAATCCACACCAACAGAACTCGAAGACAAGCAGGAGTAGCAACTACGATATCAGATAAATTAGACTTCAAGCCTAAGCTTATTAGGAGAGACAAAGAAGGTCATTTTTTACTAGTAAAAGAAACAATTCAGAAAGAGGAAATAACAACTGTCAACATTTATGCCCCAAACATAGGTGCAGTCACTTTCATAAAACAAACTCCTCATGATATAAAGTCACACATATATCTCAATACAATAATACTGGGAGACGAGCCGGGCGTGGTGGCGCACACTTGTAATCCCAGCATTTGGGAGTCTGAGACCGGAGGATCCGGGTTCGAGGCCAGCCTCAGCTACCTAGTGAGGCCCTCCGCAACTTAGTGAGACTTGGTTTCAAAATAAAGAATAAAAAATAGGGCTGGGCGCGTAGCTCGGAGGTAGAAGGCCCCTGAGTTCAATCCCCAGTACCGCAAAAAAAAAAAAAAAAAAAATACTGGGAGACTTCAATACTCCTCTCACATCACTAGACCAATCTTCTAGACAAAAGGTCAGTAAAGACGTCTCAGACCTAAAGAATATCATAAACCAAATGGACCTATAACACATATACAGAATATTTCACCCAACTATAGCTCAATTCACATTTTTCTCAGCTGTCCATGGAACCTTCTCCAAAACAGACCACATTCTGGGACACAAAGGGAGCACTGGCAAAATCAAAAAATGTAACACAATTTCTTGTGTCTTTTCAGACCACAATGGAATGAAACTAGAAATCAACTCTAAGAAGACCTAGAGTAACCATGTAAACAGGGAGACTGAACACCACATTGCTGTACAAGGAATGGGTCATAGAAGTAAGGGAAGAAATTAAAAAATCCCTAGAAACCAACGAAAACAGAGACACAACATATCAAAACCTCTGGGACATCTTGAAGGCAGCACTAAGAGGAAAATTTATAGCACTGAGTGCCCACATAAGAACAGAAAATCACCAAATAAAGAATCTAATGACACAGCTCAAAGCCCTTGAAAAACGAGAACAGTCTAACCCCAAAGCCAGTAGAAGACAGGAAATTATTAAAATCAGAGCAGAAATTAATGGAGAAAAAAAAAAAAAAAAAACAGCTAGTTTCTTTTTTTTTTTTTTGCGGTACTGGGGATTGAACTCAGGGACATTCTACCTCCGAGCTATACCCCCAGCCCTATTTTTTATTCTTTATTTTGAAACCAAGTCTCACTAAGTTGCGGAGTGCCTCACTAGGTAGCTGAGGCTGGCCACGAACCCGGATCCTCCGGTCTCAGCCTCCCGAATGCTGGGATTACAAGCGTGTGCCACCACGCCCAGCTAACAGGTGGTTTCTTGAAAAAATAAACAAGATAAACCATTAGCCAACCCAACCAAAAGAAAGAAGCAACCCAAATTACCAAAATAAGAGATGAAAATGGGGATATTACCACCAACAGTGTAGAAATCCAGATGATCATCAGAAACTCCTTTGAAAAATATACTCCAACAAAATGGAAAATCTAGAAGAAACTGACAAATTTCTAGACACATATATAACCTTCCTAAATTGAGTCAAGAAGATACACAAAACTTAAACCCACCAATAACAATCAAAGAGATAGAAACAGCAATAGTTTACTATCAAACAAAAGCCCAGGACCAGATGGTTTTCCAAGTGAATTTTATAAAACATTTACAGAAGAGCTAATCCCAATATTCCTCAAACTATTCCATGAAATAGAAACAGGACTCTCCCAAACACATTCTCTGAAGCCAACATCACATTAACACCAAAGCCAAATAAAGACAGCTAACGAAAAGAAAACTATAGGCCTATATTGCTGATGAACTTAGATGCAAAACTGCTAAACAAAATACTAGCAATGCGCATTCAAAACCACATCAAGAAAATTATACACCATGACCAAGTCAAGTTCATCCCAGGGATACAAGGCTGGTTCTACATATGGAAAACAATTCATGTAATTCACCACATAAACAGAATCAAAGACAAAAATGTCATGCTCATTTCAATAGACTAAAAAAGCATTTGATAAAATCCAACACCCATTTATGCTAAAAGCATTGCAGAGAATCGGAATGGAAGGAACATACCTTAACATCATAAAGGCAATATACAATAGGCCCACAGCCAACATCATATTAAATGGGGAAAAACGGGAAGAGTTCCCACTAAAAACAGGAACAAGACAAGGATGTCCATTATTACTTCTTCTGTTCAATATAGTACTTGAGACTCTAGCCAGAGCAATAAGGCAAGAGGAGAAAATCAAAGGTGTAAAAATAGGGAAAGAAGAACTAAAACTATTCCTTTTTGCAGATGGCATGATACTATACGTAGAAGATCCAAAAAAGTCAACCAAAAAGCTTATAGAACTGTTCAAAAAATTCAGCAAACTGTGTGAATACAAAATCAATCTTAAAAAATCAGAAGCTTTCCTATAAGCCAACCATAAATTCACTGAAAAAGAAATCCAAAAACAATTCCACTTACATAGCACCCCCAAAAATAAAATACTTAGGAATAAACTTAATCAAGGAGGTAAAAGACTTCTATAAGGAAAACTGTAAAAAGTAGAAAAAAGAAATCAAAGATGACCTTAGAAGATGGAAAGATTTTCTATTCTCTTGGATAGGCAGACTAAATATCATCAAAATGGTCATTCTCCCAAAAGTGATCTACAGATTCAATGCGATACTCATTAAATTACCAAGATCAGCCGTGTGTGGTGGCACATGCTTGGGAGGCATTTGGGAGGCTGAGACCAGAGGATCCAGGTTAGCGGCCAGCCTCAGCTACCTAGTGAGGCCCTCCGCAAATTTGGGAGACCCTGTTTCTAAATAAAAAATAGGGCTGGGGATATAGCTCAGAGGTAGAATGCCCCTGAGTTCAATCCCCAGAACTGAAAAAAAAAAAAAAAATTACCAAGGTCACTCCTCACAGACACAGAAATATCAATCCTTAAATTCATTTGAACAAAAAGCCCAGAATAGCCAAAGTAGTTCTTAGCAACAAGAACCATGCAGGAGGTATCACAATACCTGACTTAAAACTACATTAACAAAGCAGCAGTAATAAAAATAGCACGATATTGGCACAAAAGCAGATATATACACCACTGGAGCAGAATCAAAGACTCAGAACCAAATGTTGGTGAGGGTGTGGAGAAATGGGAACCCTAATACACTGTTGATGGCATTGTAGATTAGTGTAACCACTTTGGAAAATAGTATGGAGGATCCTCAGACAAATGAGAATGAACCTACCATATGATCCAGCAATACCACTTCTGTATATCTAACCAAAAGAATGGAAACCAAACTATAAGACTGACATATGTGTATCTATGTTTATAGCTGCACAATTCACAATTGCCAAACTATGGAAACAGCCAAGATGTCCATCAAGAGATGAATGGATTACAAAACTATGGGACATGTACACAATGGAATTTTACTCAGCCATAAAGAAGAACAAAATCGTGTTATTTGCAGGAAAATGGATGCAACTGGAAAACATTATGTTAAGTGAGACTAGTCAGTCACAAAGAGTAAAAAAGCATATGTTCTCCCTAATATGCGGATGCTAGGGAGAAGATGGGGCCTAAGAGAGACTCCAAATGAAAAAGGAAAAAGCCAAGATAAGCAAAGAAGTTGACTTAACTGAAGGTGAGGGGGGCACCCTAATACACATGATATACTTCACAAATACATCAAAGTCAATCACTAAACTGAACTTGAGAAGGGGGGAGGGAATGGGGCGGGAATTGGGGAGGGGTTAAATGAGAATTGTGTGCATGTATGCCTTTGAAGATGTATGATTACAATGCACCAATAAAAAAATATATATGTTATATGTCACATATGAAATTTACTTTTAGAGGGTCCTAAGAGGTACTTCATACAGCAAGGCAGTCAACACTCAGGGCAGCTGAAACAAAGTCACAATGAAAGGGCCACATGAAGCCGGGTGTGGTGGTGCACGCTTGTAATCCCAGCATTCGGGAGGCTGAGACCGGAGGATCCGGGTTCGAGGCCAGCCTCAGCTACTTAGTGAGGCACTCCACAACTTAGTGAGACCTGGTTTCAAAATAAATAATAAAAAATAGGGCTGGGGGTGTAGCTTGGAGGTAGAACGCCTCTGCGTTCAATCCCCCGTACTGCAAAAAAAAAAAGAAAGGGCCACATGAAGGGTGATCAGAGAAAATATATTCACCATGATGCCCTGGATAGCAAGGATGTCAAAATGAGCCCCAAACTGGAAAGTAACAAGGATTTAAATGTTTAAGCATAGTTATTCTTCTTAGCAACAGTAAGACAATCAGCTAGAGTTTACCTAAAATAATCACTCAGACAGCTTTTCCTAATTAATTCATTCTGCACTATGACCCACACATATCTCCTGGGTCATTACAATGACCCTGAGTTATTGTTGAAGTAAGTAATTTTTAATGCTAGAAAGGGTCTTCAGGTACAATGAAACAACAAAAGCTCTAGAACTTACTACTATAAAACTTTAAGATGTCTTCAAAATCACAAAACAGAAACCTTCATTAAGATTACTATATGAGCAGTAAAACAACCTTACCACAGGTGCTGCATTTGGAGCTGGTCGCTGTTCAGGTGCACGCCCTTCTTCTCTGGCTTTTACAGACTGAAGAATTGCAAAAATGTTCTTGGAAAAATTCTAAAACACAAATGGATTCTAATTAAGTCCACTTAATATTATATATACGAAGTCAGTAAGTTTATTTAATAAAAAATTTATGACTGAGTTTTTTATCACTTCTTTCCTCCTACATCATTAACTAAGGTGGTATTATTACTGCTAAGGTTTGGATGTGCTTTGTCCCCCAAAGGTCATGTGTTAGAGACTTATTCCTTGGTGTGGTGAGGTTGATGGCTGTAGATCCTTTGAAAGGCTGGGCCTACTGGAAGATAATAAGGTCATCTGAAAGCACTGCTCTTAAAAGGGGTTAATACTTGTCTCAAAGAGTTAGTTCTCTGGAGAGTAGGTTGTTCTACGCAAAGGTATCCTACTCATGTGCCCCTTCTGCATGAGGGCAATTCCTTGCCGTTTCTCTCTCATGTTGTGACCTAGCCAAGGGGACTTCACCAGAGGCAGAACAGATGAGACTGCCCAAACTTGGATTCTCAACTTCCAAAATTGTGAACTAAATAATCTTCTTTTCTCCCTGCCATTCCTCTGCTGTGGCTCAAACCCAGAGCCTTGTACATGCTAGGCAAGCACTCATCACTGAGCTATATTCCCAGCCATAAATCTCTTAGCCTCAGGTATTTAATTATAGTAACAAAAACAGACTAAACAAATATGCATATAAGTAAATTCCAACTACTACAAGAATAATGATCCAGAGACCAATTATTATAAACCTAATGCTATTAATCTGATTTTTAAAATATTATCTAAACAGCATAATTGTCTATGACTTTATTTATATTTTGCATTTATTCAAATACAGAACCAGAGCCGGGCATGGTGGCACATGCTTGTAATTCCACTACTTGAGAGGTTGAGACAGGAGGATCACTGGTTCGTGGCCAGCTCGGCAACTTAGTGAGACTCTGCAAAATTCAATGAGACCCTGGTTTTAAAATAAAAAATAAAATAGGGCAGGGGTACCAAAAAAAATGTAGAAACAGAAACAAGCTTACTTTTTTTCCTGTACTGGAGATTGAATCCAGAAGCATTCTACCTCAGAGCTACACTCTCAGTCCTTTTTTTTTTTTTTTTTTTTTTTTGCGGTACTGGGGATTGAACTCAGAGGCATTCTACCTCCGAGATATACCCCCAGCCCTATTTTTTATTCTTTATTTTGAAACCGAGTCTCACTAAGTTGCGGAGTGCCTCACTAGGTAGCTGAGGCTGACCGCGAACCCGGATCTTCCGGTCTCAGCCTCCCGAATGCTGGGATTACAAGCGTGCGCCACCACGCCCGGCTACTCTCAGTCCTTTTTATTTTGAGATAGGGTCTCACTAAGTTGCTTAAGTGGCTTCGAACTTGCAAGATTCCTACCTCAGCCTCCGGACTAGCTGAGATTACAGGTGTGTGCAACTGTGTGCCTAGCACAAGCTAACATTAAAAAAAAAAAAAAAAAAAAAGGCCAGCTACTAAAAGAGGTTTCTTAATATAAATAAGTAAAAGAGGCTTCCTAATTCTAAAAGAAATCAGCTACTATATCCTCCTCTAAATATAATAAAATCCAGTTCTAATTTCATATTGCTACAAATTACATGAGATGTTGAAAGTTTTGAAATACTGTTAGAAGTCAATATGATCTTTTCGAAGATTGAAAAATACTAAGTTGGAAAGTTTTTTTACTAATAAAATAAAATTTTGTATGACTAATTCAGCAACATTCAACACAACCAACCAGTTGTCTCTTTCATTCATGAAATATTCTTCCTTAGCCTCTGAGACACTCTTATCTCTCTTTTATTTTTTTACTCTCCCTAATGCCTCTCAATCACTCAGTAGTATAAGAAGTACGTAGGAACCTACTGTAAGCCAAATATCTTGACTGGTACTCAAATATAATGATAAACAAGGACATGGTCCACCCCCTCAGGAACCTCAAATGCAACATAATTTCTCTTCTCTAGACAATCAAGAATTCTATTTCCTTAGTGTAGACCACTCTTCCCACCTTATCTCTTTCACCTACCTCACTATTTTTTTTTTTTTTAAGTATCATTCTTTTCCCTTTACTCTTGACTAAGTTAGCTGCCCTTATTGAGTGCCTACCCTATCCAATGCATGCCAAAATTACTGCTTAATTTTCTGTCTACGGCTAAAGAGTATAATCTTTGTGAGAGCTACATTAAATGCAACTCCAATTAGTACCTAGCATTTGCCTGGTTTGTATATGTTAATTAAATAATACAAAACTAAATATACATATAAAATGAGGCAGATTGATTCTTTATTTATTTATTTATTTATGATACTAGGGAGTCTCACTACTTGCCGAGGCTGACCGTGAAACTGCGATCCTCCTGTCTCAGCCTCCCAAGTACTGGGACTACCAGCAGTTGTTGGCTGGGTGTGCCACCACTCCAGGCAGACAGGCAGCTTTAAAATAACTATTACTACTGCCGCATTACAATACTAACCAGTTCCTGTAATTCTTTATAGTAGCAAATACAGGTCTCAGAACCCCTTTGCACTCTTAAGAAATTTCTGAGGACTTAGCCAGGCATGATGGCACACACCTGTAATCCCAGTCCTTGGGGAACTGGGACAAGAGGACTTCAAGTACAAGGTCAGTTTAGGCAACTTAGCAAGACACTGTCTCAAAATAAAAAAATAAAAAGGACTGGGGAAATAGATCAGCAGTAGAGCACCCCTGGACTCAAACCCCAGTAACACACACACACACACACACACACACAAAAAAAGATTAAAGACCTCTACCTTGTGTAAGTCACAATACTTATCACATTGAAAACTGTAAGCCAGGTATAGTGGCGCATGCTTGTAATCCCAGCATTTCGCAGGCTAAGCCTGGAGGATCTGGGTTCGCAGCCAGCCTCAGCTGCTTAGTTAAGGCCCTCTGCAACTTAGTGAGAACCTGTTTCAAAATAAAGAATAAAATAGGGCTGTAGCTGTAGCTCGGAGGTAGAATGCCCCCAGGTTCCATCCCCAGTACTGCAAAAAAAAAAAAAAAAAAAGAAAAAGAAAAAATTTAAATATAATTCCTCTTAAAAATAAGAAAAACAGCCGGGCGTGGTGGCACACGCTTATAATCCCAGCATTCGGGAGGCTGAGACCAGAGGATCCGGGTTCGCGGCCAGCCTCAGCTACCTAGTGAGGCACTCCGCAACTTAGTGAGACTCGGTTTCAAAATAAAGAATAAAAATAGGACTGGGGAAGCCGGGCGTGGTGGCGCACGCTTGTAATCCCAGCATTCGGGAGGCTGAGTCCGGAGGATCCGGGTTCGCGGCCAGCTTCAGCTACTTAGTGAGGCACTCCGCAACCTAGTGAGACCCGGTTTCAAAATAAAGAATAAAAAATAGGGCTGGGGGTATAGCTTGGAGGTAGAATGCCTCTGAGTTCAATCCCCAGTACCGCAAAAA
>PVLC010032740.1:0-17881 GCA_004027655.1 Graphiurus murinus
CAGCTGATCAGGAAGGTCTTCTGTAAGTGAGCGACATTTGGGGTGAGACCTGCATGGTAAAAGGAGCTAGCCATGCGAAGATCTGGGACAGAGCACGCCAGGAAGAAGGAGGAATGAGTGCAAAGACCCCAAGGCAGGAACAAACTTGGCAAATTCCAGAACCTGGCAGACTGGAGTGAAGCGAGGTTGGAGAACAAGACAAGACAAGGTCAGGAGGGAGCTAGAAACCAGCCAGGCAGACTCAGATTAAGTCATGGGGAAGAGTGAATTTTATTTAAAATGAGAAAAAAGCCATCAGAGGATGAGATTTGTGTTTTTAAAATGTGTAGGAAATGACCATACAGGGCAGGAGAGGAATCAGTTGCTTGGGTGACAGTGGTTTATTTTAGAGGTATTGTTTTAGAGGTAAGGCCAGCAGGGCTTCCAGATGGATTGGGGGTTGGAGGGAGAGTGAGGGGGATGAGCGAAAGGGAAAAATAAAAAACAAATCTTTTGATTTGGCCTTAGCAACTGATTCAGTGGGGGTGCCATGTCATGAAACAGGGAGGTCTAGGTGAAGCACACTTCAGGGGATGAGAGAGCAGAAATCAAAAGCTCTGCTTGAATATAATAACTTTGAGATTCCTTTAGGCATCCATTAATATCCATTAGAAGCTAATGTCCATTAGCACAATTCTGGAGCTCAGAGGAAAGGTCAGTTCTATAAATTTAAATTTGGAAGACATTGGCATGGAGGTGGTATTTAAACCTTTGGGACTAGATGAGTTCGTTTAGAGAGATAATGTAGATAGAAAATGGAAGAAAAGCTAGGTGTGATGGTGCATGCCTGTAATCCCAGTATTTGGGTGACTGAGACTGGTGTTTGTAAATTCAAGGCCAGCCTCATCAACCTAGTGAGGCCCTAGCAACTTAGTGAGACCCTGTTTCAAAATAAAAAGATAAAGAGGGCTGAAGGTGTAGCTCAGAAGTAGAATACCCCTGGGTTCAATCCCTAATACTGCAAAAAGAAAATAAAATGAAAGAGAGCTACCGACAGCACAGAGATGCTCTTAAAGTTTAGGAAGAAGAGAAAGAAAATGAAAGAGAGCTACCGAGCAACACAGAGATGCTCTTAAAGTTTAGGAAGAAGAGAAAGATCCTATAAAAGAGACTGAGGAAGAGTCAAAGATATGGGGTTATAGGGCTTGGAAGTCAAAGGAAGAAGTGAATCAAGATGGAAGGTGTGACAGTCATTCCAAAAGCTGTCAAATGTCAAATAAGATGAGACCAGAGGGAACAGTGAGTTTCCTTAGAGTTTCTTGGTAACCTTGACATGAGCAGCCAGTGGGGCACTGGAGATGGGGGACTGGGGACAGATTGAAGGCTGAAGAGATAGTGACAGGTGAGGAAGTGGAGGCAGAGGATATTGACATACCTACCAAGAACTTGTGCTATTTCCAGAAGCATGCACTTCTTCCTCATCCTGATTTAGACCTCTAACAGACAGCTCTATCACAATGTGCACATCTGTCTTCTCAGAGCACAAGTGGATTCACTTACTCGAATGTCATATTTTTGGTGCATCTGCTAGGTGGCTTAAGAGCCACCAGAAAGTTGAATGAATTCTTGGGAAAGGCTTGGCTCTGCTCCCACTCCATGCAAGAATAACTACTGGAAAAATGCTTCCTCCTAGCTCCACCTCTCCAGCTAACCATTGTAGTCAAAATGAAAAATATATGGTCATTTTGCAGTCACTAGAAATAAAAAGCCAGTTGATTTTATCTGTCAGGAAAGGCTTTCCAAACATAGAGCTTAATTTTTTTTCTTTCTTTTTGGTGGTACTGGTACTAGGGATTGAACCAAGGGGCATTCTACCTCTGAGCTACACCCCCAGCCCAATTTTACTTTTCATTTTGAAACAGGATCTCACTAAGTTGCTGAGGGCCTCAGTGATTTGCTGAGGCTGGTCTTGAACCTGCAATTCTCCTGTCTCAGCCCCCCAAATACTGATATTAGAAGCATGCACCATCACAGTTGGCTAGAGCTTAAATTTTAAATAGCATGAAATGAGTGAGATTTTCTTACATTATCCTATTCATTTTTACTTAAAACCTAAATAAATTCAGGTGGCTTTTAGCTGAACTAGATCTTCACTCTCTTCCCAAGCAGATAGAAGAAATACATCTTTCTTTATGTAGATTAAATTGTTCTGTCAGCATCTTTTAGATTATAGCATCAAGAAACTATTGTACATGTTTGACCAGGCAGAGGAAGAGCTTAATATCTGTTTTGAAAAGGGCAAACAGCTACTCTTCGGATAGGTAATCTTGAGAACAAAAATTGCCAGTAAGGGAAGTTTCTTGAAGGCAGTGCATTGTTTGATGTTATTTTGATTCAATTAACCAGTCTGCATCTTTTAATTGAAGAACTGAAACCATTTACATTCAGGATTATTATTGAAGGGGCTGTACTTGTTCCTGTAGTTTTGTTGTTTCTCTTCTGGTTATTTTGAATATTCTATGTTTATTTATTCCTCTCTTATTCATCCTAGAGGTTTAATGGTTTTCTGTATTAATAATGTTTATTTCATAATCCTTATTTGCTTATCTGCCCTTCTAGTGAGATTTATTCTTTCCTATGCTCTCATGATTGTGTTTATCTTCCTTTCTCTTCTGGATGTAGGACTCTCTAAGTATCTTCTGTAATGCTGGTTTAGTGGTCATGAATTCCCTTCATTTATGATTATCATGGAAGTCTTTATTTCTCTTTGATTTTGAAGGATAACTTTGCTGCGTGTAGTAATCTGGCAGTAATTTTCTTTCAGGACTTGAAAACATCAGTCCGTGATCTTCTGGCCTTTAGAGTTTTTGATGAGACATCTGCTATTCTTCTGACAGATTTGCCTTGAAATGTGACTTGGCACTTCTCTCCTGTAGCTTTTAATATTCTAGTTGGACATCATAGTGTAGCTTTCCTGTCTTCTTTGGCTTGTGATTAGAGGGTTTTGACACAACACATATTGCATTACTTTCTCTGTAAGTCTTACAAGAGTGGGGTCCTTCTGGTAGTTGAGGCAGGTGTGGTGTAGACAACAGAATATATGGGACTAACCCTCTATGGTTACTCCTCCAATATTTTTAGCAATGTGAGCTCTAATATGGTATGGAAGTGATCTATGCTGGGATCCCTTGCAAATGAGTGTCTACTACTGGTGTATTATTTCTCTCTGCTGTTGGTATGGGGGCAAACATACAGGAGCAGAACTTCAGTCTCTTTCACCCAACACCCAGGCATGCCTGCTTGGGGCTGGGTCAGTGCCTGGGGGCTTTTATCTCCCCTATTCTTTATGTTGAAGTACCCACCCAGGTTTGAGCAGGGTAAATTATAGCTGGGTATAGGTGTAATTTCTCTGAGTTGGGCTTGGCATATAACTAAAAAGAACATCCATCCAACATGCTTGGAGTGTAGGGCTTGATCCTCAAAGCACCACAAAGAAAGAAGAAAACAAAGATCAATAACAAAAATAAACCCAAAGCAGATAAAGAAATAAAGTAAAAACCAAATAAAAACAACAAGCCAGGCATGACGATGCACACCTGTAATCCCAGTACTTGGGAGGCTGAGAAAAAAAGGATCACAGGTTCAAGGACAGTCTCATTAACTTAATGAGGCCCTCAGCAACTTAGTAAGACCCTGTTTCAAAATTAAAAATAAAATAGGGTTTGGGGTGTAGCTCAGAGGTAGAATGCCTCTGAGTTCAATCCTCAGTACCACATAAAAACAACAACAATAGAAATGAAAGGGTAAAATAACAGTATAAGCTAAAAAGTTAAAAAGAATAAAAATAAAATTAGTTAAAAATGTTTAAGAAGGAAGAAAATGAAAAAAGAAAAATTAAAACCATAGAAAAGAAAAATAGGGAAAGCTAAAAAATGAAAAAGAAAAAATTAAATATTAAAGGCAGAAGAAAAGAAAGAAAATAAACATATATGCAAATAAAACAGCAATAATAATGAAAAATATTAATAAAAGATCAAAGTTTCCTCTCTGCTGAGATGCTCAATTGTGTAGGCAAGATTGGATGATCACAATCTGTGCTGATCAGAGTTTCTTTCTGTGACTTAGGCTGTGTACCCTTCAAAAAAAGCAAAGGATATTTTTGTTTTGTTTTGGTTTGGTTTGATTTTTTTATCTCCTTCTTTCCTTTGCTGTGCTTGACAAGTAACTAGCACCTGTGTTTCATGGCAGTGACAGTTGGAATACCTCTCAGCTGCCCTATTCACCAAGATGAGCCAGGAAAGAACTCAGAGCTACCAAGGAAAATATTTATTCTGGAGTTATTTGGGCTGTGCATTCCGAGTGGGATACACTGACATTGAGGCATGTCACCAAAGTAGAATCCATTGAGTGTCAAACTCCTCTGGCACAGATTCCCTCTGGCACCCTGTGCAATTCCAAAAGCAGGGCTGACATCGTGTGCTGCAGCATATCAAGGACTCTGGCACCTTTTTTTCTATGGACTCTGAATGTGGAGAGGGGCCATGAAGTAACAACTATGTGTGTTGGAGGGAAGAGGTGGTGTGGGCCCTGCACAAAACGTCACCCACAACTCTAGTGTTCAGAGACTCAACACCCTGACAAAATCACACACAGTTGCTCATTCCCCAGGACTCCCACAGCTGGCTTCCTGCACCATGGTTGGTTGGTTGGTAGGTGTCAGAGATTGAAGCCATGGACATTCTACCTCCAAGCTACACTCCTAGTCCTTTTCATTTTTATGTCAAAACAAGGTCTCACTAAGTTGCCGAGCCTAGCCTTGAGCCTGGGATTCTCCTGTCTCAGTCTCCCAAGTACTGAGATTACAGGTGTGCACCACCACACCTGGCTTGAACCGCTTGTTTAAGGAGAAAGCCCTCCATTCCCTTTAGGTGATAGTCCAGTTTCCCCACTGCATAGAATTCTTAGGGGGTTTGTGTGTGAGCCTCCTTTCCTCCCCCAGATCCAACTGACCATCAGGACAGGCCTGCTTAAGCAGTGTGGTATTGTTACTGTGGGGACTTCAAGACAGGAGGATGCAGGCGTCTTTGACTCTCAGAGCAGAAAGGTCAAACAAGACCTTCTCAAAATGGCTCCCTGTTACAGCACTGCTAGAATATACTTGGAAAGTGCAAAGAAACTTTCAAGAGCCTGTTAGTTATGAAGATCCCAGGTCTCTTGTCTGTTTAGACTATTTCTGTGAGGTGCAGATTTCTGTGCTAATGGTACTCATTGAGCCTCTCCCTACTTTACTTCTACTTCCTCCTTCTGCCACTCTGCTGTATGATCAGTGCTGGGGGCTCTGTTCTACTATGCAACATCTTTGGGTTTCTCCCAAGCCTCTTCCTGCCCACCATTGAACTTCAGCATTCACTCACAGTCACTCACCTCAATACACAGCTGTTTTTCAGTTTTGATGCTATCTCCTGGAGAAGCCAGCAGTACTGGGTACCTCAAATCTGCCATCTTGAACCTCTGATAGTTATTCTTTTAACTGACCTTCACTTACCTTAGGCACTGGATTAAGGAACACTCTCCATTCCCTCTGCAAATCTACTGACTCATAACTACTTCTAAGCCAGCTATGGACTTCTACCCTACCAATTAAGGTAGGGTAGAAGTACACTGAAAATGAATTAGTTATATTGGGTTCCATATCTATTTGTGATATAATTTTGATTGAGTAACTTAGTGAAATATGAGGGGGAAAAGAGCTGTTAGTACAGCTAGTTGTATAGCTGTTCATATTAGCCGTTGAAGAGCTAGTAAGAAAAAGAACTATAACAAATTTGGTGTGGACAAGATAATTATAAAAGGTCATAACAAGAATCATAAAATTTTAGAAGTATTCTGCACTTGGTGTGCACCACAAATATCTTTAAGGTCTTGCTGTACTTTAAAGAAATTGAGACTGGAAATTGGAGATGATATAATATAACTATGGTTTTTGCCAGGTAGAGACCCCAAATCAATTGATCTATTCTCAGAAAACCTCAGCCAATCACAAGATTGGTAGATTAATGTACATTCATGTACACTAGTTTAAAATAGCAACTTAAGATGTAAAGTTAACTTGGTAACCATCCAATTCCCAATCTCAGCAACAATGGAAGAGAGTTTCTACTATACCTGCTAAGGAAGTTCATTTTGGAAACTTCATGCTTTATCTTTTTCTAGGAAGTTGGCTAAAGTCATTGATATTCAAGAGATAGCCTAGGAACACGAGTTTCTCTAAGTTCTATCCTTAGATCAAGAGAAAGCTACATCACTGACTATTTTGCTATAGATCATGAATAAAATTCCTTCACAAAAATATGATTTTAGCATTGTCTTCTGACTCTTACTGAGGATCCATGGGAAATTATCATATGAAGAATATTTCTGCCTGCTCTGTTAATCTGCTATCTAAGGTTTCCATTATGCTATTCAAAGCCTGGTACATGAAGTACCATGTGATAAATTCCTGTCAACGTTAAATGCCTGCGGGCAGCCACATTGGTGCACTGAAAGAGTTGGAAAGATGAAAAAGAGAAGTAGAAGTCATAACCTTAGAGCTGACATTAATGTCTCAATCAATTAAATATAAAGCCCTTTATGCCACTCTGCTTCAACTTGTTTTCTTGTGGATTTATGGGTTTTAAAAGTTGATAAACTTGCATTTCTATTCACTGCATAAAATATGCATTTTATCCTCTTCGCCTAAACCATATATGTGCATTTTTATACAATGCACTGGATAAAAATACATGTGCATTTTTATCCAGTACATAAAATATGCATTTTTATCCACTTAGCCTAAATCATATGTATAGCTAATGTTTTTGTGTGCATGGTTCTAGGGATCAAACCTAGAGCCTTGTGCATGTCAGGTAAGAACTCTGGCACCAAGCTACACCAGCAGCCCTATCTAGCTAACTTTAATTAACACTGCTACTAACATTTTGAATGCTTTTATAAAATCTAATTTTTTCAAGTTCAATGATCAACATTTCCCAAACTTTTTCTTTTAGTTCCTCTATTTTTTAATACTTTAAAATTTAACTCACAGTAAAATTCATTTTTTGCACATTTCTATGAGACTTAACAAATACATAGAACTACATGGCCACTGCCAACATCAAGTGTGGTCATTCATGTCTGTAATCCCAGTACTTGGGAGGCTGAGACAGAGGATCACAGGTTGGAGGCCTCAGCAACTTGGTGATACCCTGTTTCCATATAAAAAATAAAATAGGGCTGGCGTGTAGCTCAGAGGCAGAATGTCCCTGGGTTTAATCTCCAGTACCAAAAGAAAAAGAAAAAGAAAGGAAGAGATGGGGGAGAGTTCCATCATTCTTAAAACTCTTTTATGCTGCCCCTTCATAGTCAATCCCTACCCCATCCCACCTTCTGGCAAATGCTGATCTGTCTGCTCTTTGTCACCATATTTTTTTTTTACTTTGTCACAATGTCATTTAAGCGGAACTGTACAGCATGTAGCCTTTTGCACCTGGCTTCTTTCACAGAGCCTAATGCACTTTACCTGAGATGGATCCAGTTGGCGAATGTTCAGAGGCATTTCTGTGAAAGTTGCACCACAGTTTTTAGCCCAGTCTCCAAATGAAAGACATTTGTGTTGTTTCCAGCTTGGGTGATTACAAGTAAATCTACTGTGAACACTCAGATGGTGGTTTTGTGTGAACATAAGTTTTCATTTATTCTGGGTAAATACTTAGGAGTGGAATTGCTATGTCATATGGCAATTATATATTTAACTTTATAAGAAACTGTCAAACCAGTGTTTCCAAAGTGATTGTAACATTTTGTATTCCAACCCGCAGTGTTCAAGAATTACAGTTTCTCCATATCCTCGCCATTACTTAGTATTACTAGCTTTTGTTTACCCATTTAAAATGATTATATTTTTAACTCATGTCTTTAATTCAAATATCCCTAATGACTAGTGATGTCAGGTATCTGTTTCATGCCTATTTGCAATCCATAGATGGGGCTCTCTCATTCTTCAGCACAGCCAATGAAATACACGAAAGTGGTGTCTCGTGCTTTTTAAATGTATTTTATGTTTCCTTGATTAGTAATATTGTTGTAATTATGTCCATTGATGCTTTCTACTTCTGCATTTGGCAGTTGCTTATCTTTGCCCTTCTCCTATGGTGGCGTTATTTTTCAGTGATTTTTACCTCCTAATATGCTCAGTTCATCTCTGTCAAATGTGTGGCAAATATGTTTCCACAGTCTGTTCTTTGCCTATCAGTCCTTTCCCTACGGATTCTTTGATGTTTTAGTTTAGTTTAGTTTTTTCTTATAAAGATCTTCCTTCTGTAAGTAAAAATCAGAATTAGTTTAATACATTTTCTATTCTTTTTGTTATTTATTTATGGATTGATTGATTGATTGATTGATTGATTGATTGATTGTGGTCCTGGGGATTGAACCCAGGGGCATTCTACCTCTGAGCTACACCCTCAGCTATATTTTATTTTTTTTATTTTGAAACAGGGTCTTGTTAAGTTGCTGAAGGCCTTGCTAAACTGCTGAGGCTGGCCTCCAACCTGTGATCCTCCTGTCTCAATCTCCCAAGTACCAGGATTAGAGGCATGTACCACCAAGCCTGGCTCATACATTTTCTATTCTAATTTTAAAATAATTTCTCCTTTTTATTTTTTGTTCTGGTATATAATCTAAAGTAGAAATCCTTTTTATTTCTTTGATTAATTTTTGCAGCACTATTTTTTTTAAAAATCTATTTTATCTCTCTGATCTGATATGCCACATTTACCAGTTTCTTATTTCCTGTCTATATTTGCTGCATTGACCAAAGGTTGGATAATTCAAAGTAGATTTATGAGTATTTTGCATCTTACGCAACCAGATTTTACTAATGACACAAAGGTACTGGCAAAAACCCAGCACAGATGAGGCATTCCTTTCTGGAGGAGACTGAGTCTATCAGACACAACTTCCAAAAATTGTCCCTTTCTCCTGCATTAGAATATATTTTGGTTTCAGAGTAACAGCTGAGTTCTGAACAATTCATGTGAACATGTTGTTCTGAAAAAATCCATTTTGGTTTTGAGGTTCCCAGTTTTATATTTTTTTACTTAGATAAAAAGTACTTACGTGACTACCTCCCAATCTCCAGCCAGCCATACTCATAAATCCATAAGCTGTGGGTTTATTTGCAATACAGAGTCTAGACAGGCCAGGTCTATTCTGCCAAAAAGCATTATTTTAGATAGGTACTCTCTGCTATCTTTCCACTAGTAAATGCCATTAGCATGTTTATACAGAGCTCTGGTTGAGGTCCATCATTTTGCCCTAGTATGGGGAAAAATATATCAGGGGTCCTATTAACGCTTCAGTTCCCATGTGGAGAACACTTGATGTATCAATAAAAGGAAACATCCATGGTTTTCTTTTGTATCTGTTTTAATTCACCTCCAATACTGTGGATTGAGTAATATGAGTTCTATGTTTAGAATTCATCAGCATTTTATGCACCATGTTTTCCTGACAAGAATGAAGAAATAAATACAAAGTTACTAAGCATATACTACTTGTTTCTTCTACATACACCTTCTCCTTTTGGCCACACACAACTCTATGAAGTCAATGAAAGAGGAGAACTCCTTTGTCTCATCCCAGATATTTTCTTCCATGCGGGAATAACCTCATTAATGTCAGGTTTGTAGTATTTTTGAACCATATCAAGAGGTATATCCCCATTTTATAAGTGATGCAGCCTTGATATTCCATCCTTACAGTACACATCATAAATGCAGGAAAATGTACAACTCTTCAAATAGAGCATATCTTCAACAGAGTCCACTTAAATGTGGAAAATACTCAAAAACCTTTAAACTCTAAGTTAAGCAAAGAATTCTCCTTTGTATTCACTTTGTATAAGAAACATGAGTAAAAAGTACTCCACTACTGAGAAGAGTCAGCATTCATCAGGAAAAAAAAATGCATTGAAAGTAATCATCACTTTAAAGTCATAACCAAGGTAATGACAAGAGATATTTTACAAAGTGTTGCCTTCTGAACAAGAAAATATTGTGGAGGAATCAATCTATGGACATGTAGCACAAGTTGCATACTAGGAAAGACCTCTGCTGGTAAATGGAACTGTACTATCTCTATTTTTTTTGTTCATCAAACTTAGACTGCAGTGGAAGAGAAAGCAAGCAAGCAAGCAAGCATTGATAATTTAGTATACTTGTTATCCTTGGGATAAATATAGGAGAGGTACTGGGGTCTTACAGGGATGGTATGTAATGTAGACTGGGGATACTAGGGAAGATTTCCCAAAGAAAGTGTGTAAATATCTAAGAAGAGACTTTAAGACTGTATAGGAGTTGATGAAGAATCACCAGAAGTGTATATACAAAGGCTCTGGGAGGCAAGAAAGCATAGCATATTCTAGAACTGAAAGGAGTTCTACCATAAGGCTGTAGCATAGTGGTCAACATGAGCAGAAGAGAGAGATGGGGCTGGAGAGGTGAGCACCAGCCATGTTGTAAGACATATTAAGGAGGCAGCTCTTATCCCAAGGGCAATGGGGAACCATTGAAGAGTTTTAAACAAAGAATAAGATCAGATTTGCATCTTAGAAAATCTGCTCTGGCTATACAGCACTGTGGAGCACGAGTGGGAAAGAGGACAAAAGTTAGAAGGATATTGGTGTAATTTATGTGGGCAGTGATGTTAACCTGAACTCCACTAGAATAGTGAGAACAGAAAGAAGCAGAGGAAATGAAGTATAATGCAGAAATTGGAATCACAGTGGCTAATTGCGTTTAAGGAAAGACATTTAAGATAACCCATAAAATTCTAACTTGGTCATCTGAGTGCATGGGGGTGCTATTCCTTGAGGTAGGACAAGCATGAGGAGATTTAGGGGAGATGATAATATTGAATGTGGGGTGCATGTGGGAAATCAAAGTGGAGATGCCTAATGGGCTGCTGAATAGATGGATCTGGACATCTGTAAAGTGACCTGGGCTGGAAGTAAATGTCATAAGAATCGATGGAAGTAACAGGAATGGATGAGAAGGGTCAGGCTAAGTGTACAATTGGAGGTGGCAAGCCCTGGGGAGAACCCTGAGGAGAACCAAGGGGTAGAGGAAGCAGCAGCCTCAGAGGCACCAGTGAAACCAAGAAAGACAGTGTCACAGAAACAAGGCAGAGAAAGACTTTCAAGGAGGAGAAAGAGGTCAAGAGTGTTGGATGCTCTACACAGATGGTAAAATAACTGAAGATTGTCCATTAAATTTAATAGGGGTATTAGGATCTTAGAACAGATTGTTTCAGGGAAGGAAAGAGGACAACAGATGAAGCAAGATTGAGAGGCTAGAAAGAAAGTGATCACAGACATTCTTGAAAGAACTTCCTAAATGGAAAGACAGAGATAGGCAGATACTGGGGAAGGACATGGGACTAAGGATTCTTTTTAAAATGGGAGTAACTTGAATATATGTATTCCAATTTTCATGAATTTAAACCATCAACAACAGAATTTTTTTCTCTTATAAAATAGAATACACATACAGGAAAACAAGTTAATGCACTAATCCAAGTGTGCAGTTCATTTAATTCCTGCATGTGTATAACCTGTGTAACCACCACCCAGATCAAGTTGTAGAAACTTCTAGCACTCAGAAAGTTCCCTCATGCATCTTCCCAGACCATCTCACCCCCAAGAGGTAAATAATCACTCTTCTTATTTCCAAAACCATAGATTACTTTTCCCAGCTCTTAAACTTCATTTAAATAAAATCTCAGTATATCTTTGAGATTCATCCATGTGTTACAAGTAGCAGTTGTGTTTTTTTTAAAATTGCTATATAATATTTCATTGTGTGAATGTATAATAATTTATCCATTTTCCTGTTGAATGACATTTCATTTGTTTCCAGTTCAGAGCTATTATGAATATAGGAATATTCTTGCACATATCTTTTGGTGGACATAGGTTTTTCAGTTCTCTTAGGTAAATGTCTAGGGGTAAATCGATGGATTGCTGGACAGGAATATATTTAGGTTGAGGAAACACAGCTAGGGCTTTTTTTTTTTTTTTTTTTTTTTTTTTTTTGTACTGAGGATGAAACCCAGGGGCATTCTATCTCCGAGCTACACCCCCAGCCCTATTTTTAATTCTTTATTTTGAAACAGGGTCTCACTAAGTTGTGGATGGCTTCACTAAGTAACTAAGGCTGGCCAGGAACCTGCAATCCTCCTGTCTCAGCCTCCCAAGTACTAGGAATACAAGTGTACACCACCATGCCTGGCTACAGCTAGTTTTTTTAAATGAGTGATATTAGCTGAACTCCCAGTAGCAATGTATGGGCTTGTTACCTGTCCTTTTAACTTTAGCTTTCTGGTGAACAGACATTTTGAAAATCATGTTGTTTGAGATTATAAACCACAGCTTCTCAGATGGTACTTATAAAAATTTAAAAGCTTTCTACCTTAAGCATTTTCCATCCTGAGCAACTGCCCTTCAGTAAAACAAATCTATTATTAAAAACATGTAAACATAATTCAAGATATTTTATGAGAAAGGGGTAATTTAATTCCTTTTAATTGGCTAAATTATAATGTAATCATCAGTAAAATCCTGTCAGAAAGAGTCTCATTCCTAATTATGAATATGTAGGAAAAATTACCATGCAATATATTACTAAGAGGCAAATTGGCTTCTATGATGGTGAGAATTCCTCACTGATACATCTATTTCAAGTTAGAGTTTAGAGATAAAGACTCTGGTTCTTTTTCTCATTTTCACTTTAATGAGCTGTGCTTGAAATCATCATTCACTATGATCAGAATTATAGACTCTATTTCAAAGAACACTAGTGGGTCTTTGGGGGGAAATAATGAGATAGGATAAACTATTAACATAAAATTGAATATGATCATTTTGCATTTTTACTAACAATCTTTTCTTCTCTTTGATGCAGATTCTGTTTGGTGCAATATCTGAAACCTGACAAAATAAACATATGACATATTTTATTTATATATACGGATAGGCATTTGTATGTAATGTTACCTGTATAATTTATTATTGCATTAAATAAATATTTATGTGAATATTATACACAAAATTGCTAGTCAACATCATCACCTAATTATTTAATTCTCACAAATGTCATTGTAAATATATTTAGAAATCTCGTTCACTCATTTCATCAAATAATATAGGTCACAGACTTAGGTGTAAAACCTGAAGTAATAGAAGTACTAGAAAATAATAGAGATATACATTTGTATAATTGAGTGGAAAAGGCCTTTCTAAAATTGAGACTGAAACCAATGACCATGAAGAAAATGTTTAACACATTTCTTGGGTAATGATTTTAAACTTCTATATGAAAATTAAGGAACATCACACAGAGATTTAGATTCAGGGTCTAAAATATTTTACTGGGCAACTCACCTCTTGAAAATAAAAGCCAGGGGGAATAAAGGCAAGGGACTGTGATAGATTAAAAACAGAGCCAAGCATGGAGGCACATGCCCATACTTGGTGGGCTGAAACAGGAGGATCACAGGATAGGTTCAAGGACAGTCTCAGCAACATAGCAAGACTCTCAGCAACCTAGTGAGAACCTGTTTTGAAACAAAAAATAAAAAAAGGACTGGAGGTATAGCTTGGCAGTAGAATACCCCTGGGTTCAATCCCAGTAAAACACACACACACACACACACACACGCACACACACACACGCGCGCACACACACACACACACACGTTGGAATGGCATACACAACTATATGTGAATTTGATTGATTTCTATTTTTAAATTTTTACAAAGATATTTAGGGACCACTAAGAAATTTTGGTAGCATGTTAGACAGAATTAAGAATTTTTTGTGTATTGATTATATAGTCATTGTTTATCAATTATTTTCTATAGTTATTTAGCAATTTAAACATTAAGAAAAATAAGAGCCAGGCATGGTGGTGTGCACCTGTAATCTCAGTACTTGAGAGGCTGAGACAGGAGGATCGCAGGTACAAGGCCATCCTGGGCAGCTTATCAAGATCTTGTTTCAAAATAAAAAATAAAAAGGGCTGGGGGTGTTGCTCAGAGGTAGAATGCCCCCAGATTCAATATTAGGAGCTACGAAGTACTTTCCTACCCATTATCTCCACAAAACCCTATGAAGGAATTTGAAGCGAGTTTGATCTCTTAGTTTTCTAATTAGACAAAGAGAAGGCCACAGTGATGAGCTGGCTCCTTTCCTTCTGTCTCAGGAAAGCAGTGGTAAGTGGGGCTCCTGCCTTTTTCCTTGGGCCCTCGGGAGGTGTTTTCTAAGCAGTTATCTATGAACTACATCATGCTAACAAGGCTAATAATGATTGCTTTGTATTTCCCAGGGATTGACTCGGGAAGCCAGTATAACTGCGCTGTTTTCCCGAATACCACCCTGTGTCAAACCTAAATATTGATTTTTTAAGGTGAATTTTAAAACAAAATAATTTTTATTAGGTTTTTTTCTGTAGAAATCATTCACACTTCCAAAAATGTTGCAGAAATACACTACAAAGATTACTGTACATTTATTGTTAACATTCTATTCATTTATAAATATTTTACCCTAGTTGGACATAGTAGTGCCCATCTATAAACCCAGTATTTGGGAGGCTGAGACAGGAGAATTGCAAGTTTGAAGCAAGGCTTGGCAACTTACTGAGACCCTGTATCAGAATAAAACATTTCAAGTGGGGCTGGGAGTGTAGCTCAGTGGTAGAGCACCCCTGGGCTCAATCCACAGTACCATAAAACTAACTAAATATCTTACCCTATTTAGTTTATGTTAGTACCATTATGTCTGTGCTCATTTTCTGAATCAGTTGAGGGTAATTTGCATACACTGTGAACCTTTACTTCTAAATATTTCAGTTTATATTTCCTACGAATAGGGATATTCTCTTACATAACCACAGTACAGTTACCAATTTCATAAATGTACATTAAAATAATGATCATCCAACCTACTATCCATCTTCCATTTTTGTCAGCTGACCTGTTTCTGGCCTTTATAGATAGCATTTGTCCTCTTTCTAGTGCAGGCTCTGCTCTAGGTCAGGTATTACATTTCATTGTCATATTCTCTTTAGTTTTCATTAATCTGAAATATTTCTCCAGACCTTTTCTTCTTTTATGACAATGACATTTTTAAAGGATATAGCCTTCCCTTTTTAATAGAATGGCTTAGTCTGCATGAGGTGCCCTAGTAAAGTACCACAGTCAGGGTGCTTACACAACACAAATTTATATTCTCACAGTTCTGAAACCTAGAGCCCAAGATCAGGAGGTAGCAAGGTTGCATTGTGAAGAGGCCTCCCTTTCTGGCTTGCAGATGGCCAGCGTCTCACTGTCTTCAGTGGTGGAGAGAGAGAACAAGTTCTCTGGTGTCTCCTATAAAGGCACTAATCCCATCAGACCAAGACCCCACTCTCATCACCTCTTTTAACCCTCATCTAACCCCAGAGGCCCATCTCCAACTACCATCATGTTGGGGGTTAAGGCTTCAACATGTGAATTAGGGAGAGTGGGTGGATGCAGATATTCATAGAGCATTCCTCACTTTGTAAAACAAATGCAGTTTTAAATACATTAAAAATGAAGTGAAGCCGGGCGTGGTGGCGCACGCTTGTAATCCCAGCATTCGCTTGTAATCCCAGCATTCGGGAGGCTGAGTCCGGAGGATCCGGGTTCGTGGCCAGCTTCAGCTACCTAGTAGGCACTCCGCAACCTAGTGAGACCCGGTTTCAAAATAAAGAATAAAAAATAGAGCTGGGGGTGTAGCTCGGAGGTAGAATGCCCCTGAGTTCAGTCCCCAGTACCGCAAAAAAAAAAAAAAAAAAAAATGAAGTGAAGCTGGATACAGCGGCATACCCCTATATCCCAGTACTTTGGAGGCTGAGATGGGAGGATGGCAGGTAAGAGGCCAGCCTCAGCAATGTGGAGTGATACCGTAATTTAGTGAGACCCTGTTTCAAAATAAAAGTAAGTTACAGTTGGGGCTGTAACTCAGAGGTAGAATGCCCCTGGGTTCAACCTGTAGTACCAAAAAGAAAGAGGGAGGGAGGGAGGGAGAGAGACAGAGAGAGAGAGAGAGAGAGAGAGGAAGGGAGGGAGGGAGGGGGGAAGAAAGGGAGGAAGCGAGGAGAAGGGAGGAAGAAAATGGCCTAAATAATAAAAATAGTACTTTTTAAAGCTTTTAAATCAGAATAAAATCATAACATCGCAATTTTTCAAATTAAATGTTTAATTGAAACCCCAGTCATTACTACCTAGTCTCTGTAGTTGGCTTTCTGTTTACCACCCTTGTTCAGTAGTGTGCTATCTTCTGCCAACATAGTATTAAAATACACAGAGATTACTCTCTATAGAAGTATACTGTGTCTTAAGGATTTTTATGGAAGCCAATCTATCAGTACCATAGAATGTGCTTCAATTTATTTCTAGACGTCAAGTATTCAGAAGCAATATTTCAGATCCACACTTGACTAACGAGACCAAAAGGATGTTTAGATACAGTTTCTGATTATTTTTAGGTCAGCAAAATATAATGTGTTTTTTCTACATTTCATTGAAATATTGCATCTTTCTTGCCTTTCATTATGTGTAAAGCAGTTATCAATACTTAATTTAATCTACTATATATTAGTATTCTATTCTTTTTGTTTTACACTGGAGTTATACTCCCAATACCATTTTATTTTTCATTGTGAAACAAAGTCTCACCAAGTTGCTGAAGGCCTTGTAAGTTGCTGAGAATGGTCTGGAACCTGTTGTTGTTGTCTTTGTACTAATTGCTCCACAATCCAGGATTTTCTTTATTTTTGCAAAACAAATGTTTAAAAATACAACTAACTCCCAATAGCTAACATATCTTCATTTTGAATTGCTTCTATACATGAAGCAATCGTTTGACCTGATATAACACAATTGAATAAGAATTTCTTCTCTGTTATCATCAATTCCTGACACCTGGGTCTAAGTTTAGATTGTAGTTTTCAGAACTTTGAAATGTTGCTGGTTTTCTTTCCATGGTGTCGGTTGGCTATTTTGTTAACAATTTAGAGGCTTTTCAGTCTATTTTAATGTAACATGGCACAGTTATAAATGCTCAAACAATCTGAAAGCAGGAATTTTTTTTAATAGTGTTATGATATCCAAAAGAAAATACACTGTCAGGATTACCTCTTTTACTCCCTTAATGATGGCTTTCATGAAAGAGATGATGTTACATTCCCACTTGCAACCCATAATACTTTAATGTCAGCCCTGATTTGTGTTATCTCTAGTATTCTTGTCTTTTAGCCTATCATATTTTGTAATTTTACAGTGACTCTTTCAGATAATTTAGTTTGGATCTGAAAGGCTTTCTTCTAATTTTTTCTTTCCTTCTTTCTTTCTTTTTCTCAAAATGGCAGCCACCCTCCCCTGCTAGCAGCTTGTGCCCAATGTATAGTGTAGTATAAAGAGCCTGGGTCTTGGAGGCAGTGTTCCAGTCCCAGGCTTATTAGCTCTGTGACTGCTGAGAATTAACCCAGTCTCAGTCTCTTCCTCTTTAAAATATTAGTAGTATCTACATCATAGTGTCTGTGCAAGACCAGGTGAGATAGTATGCATCTTCTTTTCAGGCAATACACTGTGTTAGAGAACCCTAAAATATATAGTCAGATAAGTGCATCATATATACAAACACTCTTTTAAGTGTGTAACTGAGTTCAAAGGAAAAGTAAGATAAATCTCCAGGGTTAAAAATGAAACAGATATAGCCGGGCGTGGTGGCGCACGCTTGTAATCCCAGCATTCGGGAGGCTGAGACCGGAGGATCCGGGT
>PVLC010032741.1:0-17982 GCA_004027655.1 Graphiurus murinus
GGGGGAGGTGGGTGGTGTGGACAGGGGGAGGTGGGCAGCTTACCAGGATGGCTCAGGTAATTGTGGGGCGCCCTAGGCAGACACGAACAGAGGTAGGTAGGCTGAAGCCGCTTGTTCTGCCAGCAGGATGGACAGCTGAGCCAGCTGGTCTTGCCGGAGGCTGATGTTTCTGGGAGTTTTAAGGGAATGGCCTCCACTGGGGGTGAGCAGGAGGGGCGGTGGGTCCAGTAGAGCCACAGGGGGCAGTTGCAGCAGTGCAGGAACATGAGGGCAGGGGACCCAGCAGGGGCCCTGGGAGAAGGGGCCGGACACCAAGGCCAACAGAGGAAAAGCCAGAGGTGGACTTCCTGGGAGAGGAACCAAGCTCTTGGGGGCGTGGCCAGGCTCTTGGGGGTGTGGCCAGGCTCCTGGAGGCGTGGCCAGTCTCCTGGGGAGGAGCCAGGTTCCTGGGGGCGTGGTCAGGATGTGGGGGAGGGGCCGCGCATCTGGGGGTGTGGCCAGGCTCCCAGAGGTGTGGCCAGGCTTCTAGGAGTGGATCCAGGCCTGCTTTGGGTGGGGCCAGGACTCCTAGGGGGAGACGCCAGGTTTGTGGGGGTGTTGTAAGGATTCCCAGGGCTCCCGTGGGGTGTGGCCAGGCCTCCTGTGGACAGAGTCAAGCAGCATTTAGGCCTCGCTTCCTGGTGTGGAGCCAGGACTCCTCGAATCCCGACTACATCCAGGGTGTGGGGCCAGTGTGAAGAGGGCCAACGGAGGCGTGGAGCCAGGCCACAGCAGTTGGAGAAGGAAACCGGAAGAGGTACCATCTTGCTGGCCTCTTTATTTTTTTATTTTTTTGTGGTACTGAGGATTGAACCCAGGGACATTCTACCTCCGAGCTGCACCCGCAGCCCTTTTTAAAATGTTTTGTTTCGAAACAGGGTTTCTCTAGGTTGCTGAGAGTGTCACTAAATTGCTGAGGCTGGCCTTGAACCTGCAATCCTCCTGTCTCAGCCTCCCAAGTACAGAGGTGACAGGTGTGTGCCAACACACCTGGCGCTGGCCCTTTCGTTGAACCTCATGGGGCAACCGCTCTCTTTCCATCATTCTTGACTCTCTGGCCCAAATCAATGCCCAAGCATTTGTTCGTCAGGCCTGGAAACAGCCTGGCGTCTGTCACCGTGGCTGCGTCCACCAGTGGGGGTAAACTCACATGGTCACTGCACAGACACCCCCCTCAGGGAGGAGTCTACACTAATCCTTAAGTGAAAATCCGTGGGCAGTGGGCTGTCCTCTGGAGAGAAAAGAGAAACAACATATGATCTCATGCGCACATCCGTTCAGGATTTCTGGAACGACTCAAGAGGTGGGTCACAGGTGGGCCTGGTGGCCCACACCTGTAATCCAGGTACCTCGGAGTCTGAGACAGGAGGATCGCAGGTTTGAGGCCAGCCTCAGCAACATAACAATATGGCAAAACTCTCAGCAATCTAATGAGATCATGTCCCACAATTAAAAAAAAAAAAAAAGAAAAAAAAAAAAAAAGAACTGAAAAGGGCTGGAGGTATAGCTTGGAAGTAGAATGCCCCTGCATTCAATCTTCAGTACCCTCCAAAAAGGAAATAAATAAAAATGAGAGAGAGAAGCCGGGTGTGGTGGCCCATGCTTGTAATTCTAGTACTTGGGAGGCTGAGACAGAAGGATGGCAGGTTCAGGTACAGCTTCAGCAATTTAGTGAGGCTCTCAGCAACCTAGTGAGACCCTGTTTCCAAATAAGAAATAAAATTGGTCTGGGGGTATAGCTCGGAGGTAGAATGCCTCTGGGTTCAATCCCCAGTCCCACAAAGAGAGAGAGAGAGAGAGACAGACAGACAGACAGACAGACAGACAGACAGACATGCTTGTCCAGGATGCTGGGAGCTGGACAGGGTGGAGGACCGCTCTCTCTGCTCTCTCTCTGCTCTCACTCTGCTCTCGAGCGGGTTGGGAGCAGGTGGCAAGAGTTAGGCGCAGTGGGCTGAGGGGCAGGTCTCATCTTGGGGCCGCGATGTCCTGGGGTCGGCAGTCCAGGCTAGGGCAGCAGCTCTGCTTTGGCAAAGTGACCTCGGTCCCTCTTGTCCTCATGGTCACAGGAGGCAGCTCTCCTGCTAAGGTGGCGAGTCCTTCCCGGCTGGAAGGAGAGCGAGTGGCTCATGGCGCCACGCCAGCTGAGAGGGTGGGCCTTTCCCGACGCACCCCCCACACACACACACTCGCTGTCTTCCTGGCAGTGTGGGGCTGCGTGGCCCTGCCCAGCTGCAGACCAGGCCAGGAGATGCCTTTGCAGCTGTGCCCCCACACCAGGACACCCCCAGGGCGCTGGTAGGAAAGGAGAGAGGTGCAGAGCTGGGGCAGGCACCTGGACACCGATTTATTTTATTATTTTTTTAATTTTAATTTTTTTTCTTTTTGTGGTGCTGGAGATTGAACTCAGGGGCATTCTACCTCCGAGCTATACCCCCAGCCCTATTTTTTATTCTTTATTTTGAAACAGGGTCTCACTAAGTTGTGGAGGGCCTCACTAGGTAGCTGAGGCTGGCCGCGAACCTGGATCCTCCGGTCTCAGCCTCCCGAATGCTGGGATTACAAGCCTGTGCCACCACGCCCTGCTCTGGGGCACCGTTTGAAATCTTCTCTGCAGCTGTGACTGGTCTAATGTAAACACGTGTCTTCAACATCCATCCCAGGGGCCATGGCCGGAGAACTAGCCCCCAGAGCAGCTTCCGTCCACCCCCGCGTCCCCCTGGGTCCAGCTCTGGTGGGAGAACAGGAGCCCAAGGGGCAGATGCAGGTGCATCGTGCAGGGAGGAGGCGCGAGCGGCGAGGCAGCGGGCTGCCCCCTCTTAGCAGGAGCGTGGGGACATGCCAGGTGACAGGTGAGGTGGCAGATGGTGGCCGAGGAGGGGGTCAATCTCAGCAGTAACATGGTAGCTCACCGTTATGCAGCGTTTGTGTGCGAGCAGAACTCGGGCCCCGTCCAACTCGCCCGACCTGGGGAGCTGCGTCGTTGGGGCTGGTGCCTGTTTGGAGACCGTGCAACTCCAGCAGCAGGCGCAGGGGGTCCTGAGATGCCCTCTGTCACCGCAGAGCCGGTCCCCAAGCCTCACTGCCTGCCTGCGCCTCCTGTCACCCGGACATGTGTCACAAATGGAGATGGGGTTCTGCCGCCCAGAGCGCAGGAGTCAGTGGCCAGCGGCCTGCCCCTCCAGACAAGCTCCAGGCGCTGTAGTGCGGGAGGTGCCTGCCCCAGAGATCTGCATCCAGATGCAGTTTCTTTTTTCTTTTTGGGGGTACTGGGGATGGAACCCAGGGGCATTCTACCTCCGAGCTACACTCCTAATCCTATTTTTCATTCTTTATTCGGAAACAGGGTCTCACTAAGTTGCGGAGGGCCTCACTAAGTAGCTGAGGCTGCGGCGAAAGCAGATCCTCAGGTCTCAGCCTCCCAAGGACTGGGATTCCAAGCGTGCGCCACCACGCCCGATTCAGATGCAGTTTCTTGAGCACTTCGTGTGGGTTGGGCACAGCTCTAGACCCTGGACAGACAGTCGGTTCCCTTTGGTCCTTCCTGGAGGACCAGCCCAGGTGGCTCCCCCACTTCCCACACAGCGGGATGGGCCCAGAGGCAGGAGAGCTCTTGGCCGAGGCTGCACAGCTGTTCAGGGGGAGCCTGCTGTCCCGTGAGTGACAACGCCCTCGCGGCTGCTGGGTCCAGTCTCACCCCCTGGAAGGTCTGCTATTACTGCGCCCCTTGACAGAAGCGGCCACTGAGAGGGCTCCGAGTGCCAGACTCCCAGACGGCAGTGTCCACAGAGGTTAGAAGTGACCACAAGGTGTGTGTGTGTGTGTGTGTGTGTGTGTGTGTGTGTGTGTAGGGGAAGAGGCTTACCTTAAGGAACTGGCTCAAGGGAGGCCAGCAAGTCCAAACCCTGCAGAGGGAGACCCAGGGAAGCAGTGCTGGGCTCAAGTCTGGAGGCCGCCCGCCGGTGGGAATCCTTCTTGCCACAGGAGGTTCGGCCCATTCGGGCTTTCGGCTGACCAGATGAGGCCCACCCACACTGTGGGGGGCAATTGCTTCAAAGTGCACGGATTTAAAATTTAATCATAGCCCCAAATACTCTCACAGAAACATCCAGAATGATGTTGGACAAATGCGTAGGTAGCTGGGTATGGTAGTGCGTGTCTGCACTTTGGGAGGCTGAGACAGGAGGATTGTAGGTTCGAGGCCAGCCTCAATAAACTGGCAAGACCCTCAGCAACTTAGCGAGAGCCTATTTAAAAAATAAGCTGGGCATGGTGCCGCACGCTTGTAATCCCAGGACTTGGGAGGCTGAGATAAGAGGATCGCAGGATCGAGGACACTCTTAGCAAGTAGGGAGACTCTTGTCAATGTAGCAAGACCCTGTTTTCAAATAAGAAATAAAATTGGGCTGGGGTTGTAGCTCAAAGGTAGAATACCTCTGGGTCCAATCCCCAGTACCACAAAAATAAATAAATAAATAAATAAATAAATAAATAAATAAATATAAAATCAGGCTGGGGGTGTAGATCAGAGGTAGAATGCCCCTGAGTTCAATCTCTAGTACCGCAATAAAATACAGCTAGCGTGGAGGTAGAATGCCCCTGAGTTCCACCCCCAGCAGACATAAAATTAAACATCACAGTGCCCAATAAACATTTGTTGAGTGACTAAGTGAACTTTCCCGGGGCCAGGCAGGGCCCAGTTGTGGCGGGACCGATTCCTCCTTAGTGGGCATCAGGGCAGGTGTAAGAAAGCCCCAATGCCCGAGGCCAATGCCCCTGACGCCTGCCTCTTGCTGCGGCCACAGCCCCGGCCTCCGAGGGCTCCCCTTTTGGAGAAAGACACAAGCAGACGCGCCAGCCCTGTGGGGTGTGCTTCGGCTTCCGGCCAGCATGGTGAGCCTCCCCGGGTGGACGCCAGTTGTGCGCCCCGCGGGCTGTTGGCTCTGAACGCCACCCACTGCCGGGCAATCGTGGAGTGCTTTGTTGACGCTGCTGACCCGCGGCTGCAGCCTGGCTTCCTCCTCTCCTTACGTAAGCCGCCACCTGGAGAGGGCACCAGCCGTTCACTGCGCCCAAGGGCTTGGCCGCAGGGCCCTGGTTCCCTGCCAGCGGGGGGGTAGTGTAGCCTCCTCAAGCTGCCCTTAGAGCTGCCTCCCCGAGCCTCAGTGTCCTTGGCTGGAAAGCGGGGGAAACACCAGGCCCACTTCTAGGGCCATTGTGAGGATCAGGAGGGACCCTGCGTGAACTGCCTGGCACGGCTTGGCATTTCCGTCATTGCGTGGTTAATGCAGCCCACGTGCAGTGAAGCCCCGGTCCAGCCGTCTTCCCGTCCCGCCCAGGCTTCTCTAGGGGAGGTGAAGTGGGGTCTCCTGGGGCCTCGCCATTGCTATCTGCCAGCTAATATCTACTCTGGGCCAACTGCGGATTAAAAAAAACAGCCCTAGCCGGACACAGTGGCGCACGCCGGTAATCCCAGTACTTGGCAGGCTGAGACAGGAGGATTGCAGGTTTGCAGCCAGACTCAGGAATTCAGCGAGGCCTTCTGCAATTTAGTGAAACCCTGTCTCAAAGCAAAAATAAAATATAGGGCTAGGAGAGGTAGAATGACCCTGGTTCAATCTCCAGTACTACAAAAAAAAAAAAAAAAAAAAGAGAGAGAGAAAGAAATAGAGAGGAAGGAAGGAAAAGAAAAGAAAGAGTCTGGCATGGTGGCCCACGCTTGTAATCCCATACTTGGGAGGCTGAGACAGGAGGATCTGGGTTTGCAGCCAGCCTCAGCTACTTAGTGAGGCCCTCCACAACTTAGTGAGACCCTGTTTCAAAATAAAGAATAAGCCGGTGTGGTGGTGTATGCTTGTAATTCCAGTACTTGGGAGGCTGAGACTGGTTGATCTGGGTTCGCAGCCAGTCTCAGCTACTTAGTGAGCCCCTCCGCAACTTAGGGAGACCCTGTTTCAAAATAAAGAATAAAAATTAGGGCTGAGAGCCAGGTGTGGTGGTGCATGCTTGTAATCCCAGCATTTGGGAGGCTGAGACAGGAGGATCTGGGTTCTCGGGCAGCCCCAGCTACCTAGTGAGGCACTCCCCAACTCAGTGAGACCCTGTTTCAAAATAAAGAATAAAAAATAGGGCTGGGGGTGTAGCTTGGAGCTCGGTGTCTCTCGTGGGTTCTTGGCCTCCATGGTGAAAAGAATTTCAACACACCCCAGATAGGGACGAAGTCAGAAGTTTTATTTAAGAAAAGGTAGTTCAATCCCCAGTACCGCAAAAAAAAAAAAAAAAAAAAAAGAAAAGGTACACAGGGAAAGGGCACAGGTCACCTCAGGAGTCTCTGGGATCACAGCTGGGAAAGAGAGGGAAAGGCGGCTGGGAAAAAGAGAGCACGTGGCAGAGAGAGGGAGAAGGAGGAGGAGGAGGAAGAGGAGAGAGAGAGAGAGAGAGAGAGAGAGAGAGAGAGAGAGAGAGAGAAAACATGGTCTCTCATCCTTTTTATAGCACACCTGGAGAGGGGCTGGCTTTGGGGTCCAGGGCAGGGAATAGGGAGCCTGGGGCAGCATGGGATATTGGCTCCCCATCCTTGGGGTCTAAAAAAAAAGTGGAAAAAACCTTCAGGTAGGACTATGAGGAGTGGAGACAGGACGTGTGGGATGTGGGGTCTCTCTTACAACAGGTGTGACTTCCTTTTGAGAGGCAAATGGAGCTCTGAAGAATCACCTTCGGGATTTCTAATATGGAGTCAGCCCATGGTGAGTAGGCCTGCCTCTTTAAGGATGAGAAGCTCTGTTGAGACAAAGCCATTTTTCCTCTCCTTCCCAATCCGTCTCCTTTCTGCCTACATTTGATTCCTTCTCTTCTGTGTCATCAGAGTGACCCAATCTCTGCTCATAAGCACTTCCTGAGTGTCAGCCATGGGAGGGGGGACAGAGTGCCGAGAGAGACCTGGTCCCCGCCATCTGGGCAGCAGGGTCCCCAGGGAGAGACAGTATCTGAGAGACATTAGCCACTCACTCACTTCCCTGGCCGGCTTCCTCCCGAGCGAGCGCTCTCCTGCCCTCCCTCCTGCCCCAGCGGGCCCTGGCTCCTCGGTAATTACCTCTCCCTTCTCCCACGCCTGGCAGGCTCCCGAGGCAGCAAGTCCCCTCCCTTCCTGAAGGACAGCAGCCCTCATCTGTTAGTATTTCAGCTGCTGGCCAGGCGTGGTGGCGCACGCTTGTAATCACAGTACCTGGGAGGCTAAGGCCGGAGGATCCAGGGTTCACGGCCAGCCTCAGCTACTTAGTGAGGCCCTCTGCAACTTAGTGAGACCTTGTTTCCAAATAAAGAATAAAAAATAGGACTGGGGGTGTAGCTCGGAGGTAGAATGCCCCTGGGTTCAATCCTCAGTACTGCAATAAATAAATAAGTACTTCAGCCGCTGGGCCACCCCGCAGGCCAGCTCACTGCCACCAGGCTTGGGGAGGCTGGACCCTGGCGGTTTCTTTTTGCAAGAAGTCACTGCCTTTACCTAGAGTCCCAACAGCACTCGGCCCGGAAGGGCACTGAGCCCCACGGGGCTCTCCTCAGCTCTCAGGAGCGAGGCCAGGCGGGCAGCTGAGCCAAGGTGGACGCAGCCTCTGAGGTTGAGCTGGGGTCCCAAACTTCGGTGGCCCTCGGGCCAAACCCAGTTGCAGCCGGGTTGTGCAAGTGAGGTTGCTTGGAGAACAGCCACGCCTGTTCACTCACGTGTGGCTCACGCCTGCTAAAGTTCTACAAGGACAGAGGCCACTCGAGGCCACAGAGGCGGCCGTGTGCGTGCAAAGCAGAAAGTACTGACAGAAGAAGTCGGCCAACCCCGGAAGACGGCTCGGCGCCGCCTCCTCCTGAACCGAAACTGCCTCCTTGTTAAGTGCAAAGCCACCCTAGGTGAGTTGCTCTGGCCTGGCTGAGGCCCCCAGGGTCCCTTCCGGAAGTCCCATGCATGCCTGGGTTCCGAGGGTGAGCTTCCCCCGTGGTGTGAATTCCTTGTGCCCACTCCAGATAGCATCCTGAGTGGGTTAGATCCCCACAAGCTGGGAATCTCCAGACAGAGAGCTAAGGAAACAGAGTTGGAACCTGGAAAAGGTGCTCGGAGCAGAAGACACGAAGGTGGGCGCTGCAGGTGGCCGGTGTGGAGGTGAGAGGTAGGGGCGTTCTTCCTTCTGTCGGGCTGGGTCCACCGCTGCACCTCGCCATGGCCTGTCTGCAAAGCCACGGGATGGGCTCACTCACCTCCCCTGAGCGCGATGGGCAGCGTGGTGGCTGGCTGTGGGTAACTCAAGGGCCCAGGCCCCTTCTGTGGGTGGCTGCACCGTCCCCTGGGTCCTCTGTGTCTGGGTTGGACCTGGCACCCAGCCAGCTGGTGGGAGGGCTTGGGAACACTGGAGGGGGGAGTTTCTTTATTTTCCTTCCTTCCTTCCTTCCTTCCTTCCTTCCTTCCTTCCTTTCTCCCTCCCTCCCTCCCTCCCTTCCTTCCTTCCTTCCTTCCTTCCTTCCTCCCTTCCTTCCTTCCTTCCTTCTTGGTACTGGGGATTGAACCCAGAAGCATTCTACCTCTGAGCTACACACCCAGTCCTATTTTTTATTCCTTATTTTTGAAACAGGGTCTCACTAAGTTTTGGAGGGCCTCGCTAAGTAGCTGAGGCTGGCGGCAAACCTGAATCCTCTGATTTCAGCCTCTCAAGTACTGGTATTACAAGCGTGCACCACCATGCCTGGCTTATTCTTTATTTTTGAAACGGGGTCTCACTAAGTTTCGGAGAGCCTCACTAAGTAGCTGAGGCTGACTGCGAACCTTCGATCCTCCTGTCTCAGCTTCCCAAGTATTGGGATTACAATCATGTGCCACCACACTCGGCTATTATTTTTTATTTGGAAACAGGGTCTTGCTAAGTTGTTGAAGGTCTTGCTAATTTCCTGAGGCTGGACAAAAACATTTTGGGGGGATTCAGTTGGGTATTACCCTATATTTGGGGTTCCCTCATATTCAGTTCTGATTGTTATTTCTTGACTTGGGAAGATGTTTGCATTAAATTAAATGAAAAAGCATTTAAAGAATAAGAGTTCATGCCAGGCATGGTGGCATATGCCTAGCATCCCAGTACTTGGGAGGCTGAGACAGGAGGATTGCAAGTTTGAGACCAGCCTCATCAACTTGGCGAGGCCCTCAGCAACTTAGTGAGACTCTGTTTCAAAATAAAAAATAAGAGCTGGGCGCAGTGGCACACTCTGTAACCCCAGTACTTGGGAGGCTGAGACTGGAGGAATGCAGGTTCACGGCCAGGTTCAGCAACTTAGTGAGACCTGTTTCAAAATAAAAACTAAAATAGGGAGCCAGGCGTGGTGGCGCACGCTTGTAATCTCAGCATTTGGGAAGCTGAGACCGGAGGATCCGGGTTGGCAGCCAGCCTCAGCTACCTAGTGAGACCCTCCGCAACTTAGTGAGATTTGGTTTCAAAATAAAGAATAAAAAAATAGGGCTGGGGGTGTAGCTCGGAGGTAGAATGCCCTGAGTTCAATCCCCAGTACCGAAAAAAAAAAAAAAAAAAACTAAAATAGGGCTGGGGGCTCGAATGTAGAACACCCTTGAGACCCCCAGTACCACATAAAATAAAAATAGAATAAAAAATATAATAAGGCTGAGAGTGTAGCTCAGAGGTAGGATGCCCCTGGGTCCAATTCCTACCCAGTATCACAAAATAACTAAATTAATTAATAGGGATGGGGGTGTAAACCAGAGGCAGAATACCCCCCCCCAAAAAGAATAAGAGTTCAGATGCCAAGTTTCACTGTAGTCTCCACAGATCAGGAGTGGGAACTTGGTTGGAGATTCCAGGGTGGAGCCCAGGCATTTGGCTTCAGGATTTATTGCCTCCTGGAAAACTTAAGAGGTAGAATATTATTTTACCTTCCTATGGAAAAAAATATGCATAAATACATGGAAAAGATCTAAACGGAATCCCCCTAAAATGTTAGTAGAGGCAGTCACTTGGGAATTAGAACAGAGGATGTTTTTAGGAGATGTTAGTAAATATTGAACATGAATATGGAAAAGTACATACATCATAAATACACAGCTCAACGGATTTCCACAAATGAATGTCTCTGTGTATAATCAACACCAGATTAAGCCGTTGGACATTCTGGTCCCCCTTCCAGCCCCGAGTCCTCCCCCAAGGGTAGCCACCATCCGGGCTGCGTACCAAGGATTAGTGGCCGCGTTCTGAATTCTAGAGAACAGTAAGAGAGCCACCTGGAGCCTGGCTTGTCGCGCTCCACCTCATCCACGCGGGAGGTGGCCTTTACCTTTCATGTGGGTAAAGCTCTTCATCGCCTTGCTGTCTCGTGCAATAGTGGAACGCCTTAAAATCATCTTTATGCTGGGCATGGTGGTGCTTGCCTGTAATCCCAGCACTTGGGAGGCTGAGACAGGAGGATCCTAGGTTTGAGGCCAGCCTCAGCAACTTAGTGAGACCCCGTTTCCAAATACAAAATAAAATAGGCCTGGGGGTGTGGCTCAGAGGTAGAATGCTCCTGGCTTTCATGCCCAATACCACTGAAGAAGAAGATGAAGAAGAGGAGGAGGAGGAGGAAGAAGGAGGAGGAGGAGGAGGAAGAGGAGGAGGAGGAGGAGGAGAAATAATAATAAGGTGGTCTTCTTTATATCTTCTCACTTTCTACAATGAATTATATCACATAATAAAACAATCTTCTACAAATCAAATGGGGGGGAAAGCAAGTCGATTTCAAGGGGATTCAAACCAGAACCCAAAGCGGCACAGTCCCGAGGCCTTCGGTGTAGAAGGAGACTCGAACCTGAGCTCCTCCACTCCCAGCCCTTGAGTCTCCGCAGTCCCTTGCTATGGCCGGAGGGGTCAAAGGCCACAGCCCTCCCGGAGGAGCCTGGCCCCAGGCAGGGCTGGATTCAGAGCCACAGGCTGCTGGATGCGCCAGAGAAGCCTGTGGCCTTGTGCAGGCCTTGGACCATGGCAGAGCGAACTTCCCAGCACTTGAACCAAAGGGAGCCGCCCCTCAGAGGACCCCTGGGCAGGGGCAGCCAGGCTGTGGGAGCCACACTGGTCCCCAGAGCACTTTAGCAGCAACCCCCCCCCCCCCGCCCCGGCCATTGCGGAGTCCTTTCTCCCTGCCGCAGAATGAGCACAGCCTAGATTGGTGGTGGTGTGGGGGGCACGGAAGGGGACCCTGGCTCTTTACACCCTCACGAGGATTAGACGCCTGGAGTTGAGCACACTCCAGACACCCCGGGGTCAGGCTGTTGCCTGCTACCTGCCAGCCGCATGGATTCAGGAGCACTCTGCCTCTCGGAGCCTCAGTTTCCCCATCTGGAAAACTGGGATAGCATCGGCGGACCCAGCTTATCAGGTGGTTGAGGAGACTGAATGTGCTGGAAAATAAAAAACCCTTCAAACAGGGTTAAACAGTGATAAGTCCACAACATCTATCACAAGATGTGCAAACACAATACACACACACGCACAGATGCACATGCAACGCACACGAAGCTGCATGTATGTATGCACACACAGAGTCACACACACCTATACACATGCATGACACAAAGACACACACATACCTGTATATACATGTGCCCATGGCCGGGCGTGGTGGCGCACGATTGTAATCCCAGCATTCGGGAGGCTGAGACCGGAGGATCCGGGTTCGTGGCCAGCCTCAGCTACCTAGTGAGGCACTCCGCAACTTAGTGAGACCTGGTTTCAAAATAAAGAATAAAAAATAGGGCTGGGGATATAGCTCAGAGGTAGAATGCCCCTGAGTTCAATCCCTAGTACCGCAAAAAATAAAAAAAACATATGCCCCATGACTGCATACACATGCATATACAAATATATACCTATACACATGCACACATATCATGCAAGTATATGCACATACATGCACATATGTGTGTGTGCGCATGATCACACACACACATGCTGACACACAGGCACTTCTGTGCACAGAAACCTTGCCTGAGCTCTGGGCCAGGACCTTGGGACGAGGTGGTGCTCACCCCTGGCGCAGGCCCCACCCTGAGAGCCAGGTCCCTGCTGCAGTTCTGCACCTTGGTCACCCACCGCCCCCCACTGGACCCCGAGCTCAGTCCTTAGAGGAGGCTGCGGGGGCTGGGGCAGAGGAATGGGAGCAGCCCCTGGGTTCAATCTCCAGTACTGAAAAAACATTTTTTCATCTAAATAAAAAAAGAGCTAGTGGGGTGGGAGGGAATCCAGTGTGGGGGAGTGTCACCAGGGCCTGGGAAAGGCAGGTTCACATGGAAGTTGGAGAAACTAGCAAGGTGCACCCCGAGGCCAGAGCCTCCCCTGCGCCTGAGCCCATCCCCGCCGTCCCCGTGGCTCAGTGATTAGGTTGCTAAGTTGCCCAGGCTGGCCTCAAACTTGCAATCCTCCTGCCTCAGCCTCCAGAGAAGCCGGGGTAACAGGTGTGTGCCACTGCACCCGACTTAGCATGACATTTCTTCCTGCCATGGGGTCAGCGAGGTGGGTAACTTCACAGTCCTGGATGCTGAGGGCTCTGTGTGCCCGATCTGCCCTCATGATGGCTCCCTTTGTCTCCTGCATCCTTCCCCCACCCCGGAGGCAGGGGCGATCACTAGCCCCAGCCTCCAGATGTGGGACCGAGCTCACTGTGATGGATTCAGCAGCGCCACGTCCCGGTTTATTTCAGGGGATCACAGTGATGCCAAATGGGTGTGTCTGTCGGTTCTCCATTGCCGCATAACAAGCATCCCCACGCTCCGGGGCCTTAAGCAACAGTTGTTCGTTCCCTTGCAAGTTTTGTGGGTTAGAAATCTGGAGCGTCTGGCTGAGAGGTGCTGCTGTGGGATCTCTCTGTGGCTGCAGCAGAGGCGCCGGCCCAGCCCATGGGCTTCAGCTGGGTCTGAAGGCTCCAGCGCCAAGCTCTCTCCCGGGTTGTTGGCCTCAGATCCTCACCGGCTGCTTGTGGGAGGTCTCCATTCCTCGCTGTGTGGGAGGCTCACCACAGGCAGCTGGCTTCCCAAAGAGCTCTTGCAACCCAGCAGAATAGATGGCCCTGCGGGGAGCTGCCCCAGCAGGCACAGGTGGGGATGGGGCAGCCTCGCTGCACTGTCCTGCAGGGACGGTGGGAAGGCAGGGGGTCCAAAGGCCTCTCCTGCTGCGTCCTGGCCGAGTGCTCCTGGGCTCCTCATTTCACTAGCGACTCTGAGCAAAAGCTGGGGACAGCCTGTCCGCTGCTGGGGACGGGGCACGGTGAACTAATCCAGGATCTGCGATCTCTGTGCACAACCGGGAAACACGAGTACGTTCACACAGGAGCCACGTGAATCGGAGCTGATCACGGGAAACAGTCCATCGGTGGCAAGAAGTGAGTTACGACCTGCTTCGAGCAACACAAGACCCTTTGAGCAAGTGGCTGGATACTGGCACTCGGAACGGGGGTAGGGACCATCGGGGGGTGACGTGCAGTGACTTGCATGGACGTGTCCTCGGGGGAGGGAGAGGGCTTGCTAAGAGTGTCAGCTCTCCCCAACTTTGATCTCCTTGAAAAAAAAAAAAAAACTTTAAAAAGCAAATGTGTTAAAGACGAACATTTGTTAGCTCTGGGCGGGGGCACATGGCGTCTGGAACAGGCCGATCCACCCAGAAGCTCGTATCTTAAGTGTATTTTGACAATGGCGCAGCTGTGCGGGTGCTCGGGAGGGCTGGCTGCTCACCCTGGACACCGACACAGATGTGTCCCAGGGATGGCCAGCCCCAGGGCGGCGTGTGCTCAGGCACCGTCATGTCAACATGCCACATGCCCGGTGACCTGGGACCAGAGGTGGACCGTGCACCTGTGACAGTCGACTCCCAACACCTTTGAAGCCAGAGCCCCTTCCCTTGCCCGGCTCCAGCTCAAGCAAGAGGGTCAAGCCAGCCAGCCCCAACCCACGTATAGGAACCCTCACTCCAGCCCTGCACGGTGACGCCCCAAGCTCACCTCCCGTCCTTGATCCCCTGGGGGTGGGTGCTGGGGATCCGATCCAGGGGTAATCTACCTCTGAGCCCTGTTTAAAATTTGAAACAAGCCGGGTATGGTGGTGCACACTTGTAATCCCCTTCTTTGGAAGGCTGAGGCAGGAGGATCACAGGTTCACGGCCAGCCTCAGCTGCTTAGTCCCTCCGCAATTTAAGTCAAACCCTGTTTCAAAATAAATCATAAAAACAGGCCGGGCTTGGTGGTGCACACTTGTCATCCCAGTACTTGGGAGGCTGAGATGGGGGGATTGTGGGTTCGCAGTCAACCTCAGCTACTTAGTGAGCCCCCCCACAACCTACTGAGACCCTGTTTCAAAATACAGAATAAAAAATAGGGCTGGGGGGTATAGCTCGGAGGTAGAATGCCCCTGGGTTCAATCCCCAGTACCACACACAAAAAAAATAGGACTGGGGGTATAGCTTGAAGGTAGAATGCCCCTGGGTTCAATCCCCAGTTTCGTAAAAATAAATAAATTAAAAAAATAATAAAATAAATAGATAGATAATAAAATAACTTGCTAAGTTACTGTGCACGGGCCTCAAACCTGTGGTCCTCCGATCTCAGCCTCCCTATCCCTAGGATTAGTAGCCTGTGCCACCACGCCCGGCTGGCAGGCCACTTTGGGGCCAGCTGGGGAGGCCCGTCTTGCTCCCCAGAGAGCCTCAGTATGCGAGGCGAGCCTTCCCAGCAGCGCGGTCTCCCTCTGGAGGCTTTTTCCCACCCTGCCCCAAGGTTCTTCCCTGGGACTCCCTCCTGGAGGTGCTACAAGGGAGAGAAGAGGAAATCTGAGCGGCTCAGCCACCACGCCCAGGACTAGCTCCTGAGCCCTGGCCTTCAGCCCTTGCTGGACGTGGCTCGGAAGCCTGGACGTGAAGCCCGGCAGCTCTGAGGGACTCAGGAGATGTTTGCAAATGCCCAGGCTCTCCCAGGCCCTACTCTACTCTCAGTAGGACAAAGGGGCCCTGAGCCCTCATGCTGGGGACATCTTAGGTTCAAGGATCGTGGCAACTGTCATCAGCCGTGTGAGTGAAGTATGTGGCTATGGAGAAACACACCAGGGTCGGAGTGTCCTGGGGATGGGGGCGTCACAAAAACCACCCTGAAGGATTAAAATGGAACCACACAAAAGTACCCCTTGGAGGCGTAAAGAGCCCAGATGCCTGCGACTTCATCTGGTTCCCATGGAGAGTTGGGAAACCCCAGTGTTTGGCACCCTCCCCCAACTTTTAACTGGATGGGAAGCCGCCCCACCACTCCTCGGAGGAACTCGGGGCCCTTGCGGATCAGGGTTAGCTGGCACCAGCATGCTGGCGTTTCCCGAGGAGCCTGCACGGTCGCTCCTGGCCAGCTGGGGTCTCCCTCGATCCACAGTCCTTTCTGAGCTGGCTCACCTGCAGACCGCGGGAGAACAGAGGCCGCCGGCCAGCCCTGGAGCCCCTCCACACACAGCGCTCCCTCTCCAGGCTGGGACCCTCGGCCACCTCTCTGACCCTCTCTAGGGTGGATGGGGTTTGCAAGAAATGGCTCCATGGACAGCATGGCTGGACGCTGGACTGGTGGTAATGGCCGCAATTCAGGTACCTCAGAGAGGGCAGAAGCCATGGCAGGACGCGGTGGCATCCAAGATCATGATGACCACGTGCCTGGTCTGGCCTGGCCATTTACACAGGGCCTGGACCGTGGCCTGCACCTGGCCTCCTGCGCAGGGGTGATGGGAGGGAGCCATGCAGGCCGGGGGCCGGAGGCTCAGACTGAGGCTGGACCAGTAGCAGCAGCAGCTGCTGTAGAGATGAGGAGACCGGGGTTCCAGCCAGACCTGCGGGGCTGGATGTGCATTTTGGTAAGGGTCCCTGCGATTCCAACCCCGGTGGGAGGCTGTGTTGTGCTGTTGTGAGCAGAACCCTCGGGCACCAGGCGGCAGGTTTGCAAAACTCGACGTCTGCCACGTGTGTTTGGGGATTTGCAGAAGGACACAATCAGAGACGCATGCGCAGACACATGTTGGGTAGTAACTCAGCACCATGCGGGGCCCTGGCCTCCTATCTCAGCCTCCCAGCAGCCTGGGGTGCTCAGGCGGAGAAGAAACTCAGGCTCCAGAAAGCTAAGCAGCCTAAGCTGCCCCATCAGGACCAGGCAGAGCTGAGATCTAATTCAGGTGGGTGGCCTCCGGTCCCCTTGTCCACAGCCTGGGTTCCCCTTGCTTCCTCTGTGAGCGTGACCAGCATGGTGCTTATTGGCCCCACAGGAGTGGCAGTGGTGGCTGTGTGGCCTGCTCTCCAGTCTGGGACACTTCCTGACCACCTTCCTCTGCGGGCTGCCCCTCCCCCGCCCTGGGAGAGTCCCGAGTCCCCAGGGCTCCACACACCCTGCAGAAGGCCCGTCCTGCACCGAGGCTGCTGTTGCTCCTCCTGTTGCTGTTTCCTTGGGCAGAGCAGGCCTGTCTGTGTGGACCTGAGGCTTGTCGCAGACCACTGTCCTCATCCCAGAACTGGGGCCTGGGGCTGGGGGCAAGGGAGGGGAGGGCGCCCTCTGCCCTCCGCCCTGTGCACTGTGTTACTGCAGCTGAGAGGCCTTCGTGGGGACCCCACTGACCACGAAGTTCTCTCAGAGGATGCACCCATCCACACAGACAGATGTTACCCCCGCCCTGCCACAGGCCCTGGAAGTGGAGCGGCTGGGGCACAGGTCCCGGAGCTGCTGGGGCCGCCTCTGCCGCTCTGTTTTCCAGAGCCCCAGAAAGGAGGAAGGCCGCCTCTCCAGTGCTGTCCCTGTTTCTGGTCACAGCAAGGGTCTTTCAGGGGTGGTGTGGGTGTGGACTCTGGAGGCAGACTGCCTAGGTTTGAATCTCAGTTCTGCCCCTTAATCACTGTGTGGCTTTGGGCAGAAGGCTTAGCCTCTCTGGATCTTGGCTTCCTCCTGTGTAAGGTGCAGTTGTGATAGCACGTTTACTTCACATGCTTATGGGAATGAAAGGAGTGAGCGTTTGGTCAGTATTGTGTGTGTGGCGGCGAGGGGGAGTACTGGGGACTGAACCCAGGGGTGTTCTACCTCTGAGCTACACCTCTAGCCTAGCCCTATTTTATTTTTGTTTTGAAACAGGGTCTCGCTAGGTTGATGAGAGTCTTACTACCTGATGAGGCTGTCCTCGAATCTGCGATCCTCCTGTCTCAGCCTCCCAAGGACTGGGACTACAGGCATGTGCCACCACACCCACTGGACAGCATTTATTTTTATTTATTTATTTTTGTTTTTTTGTACTGGGGATTGAACCCAGGGACATTCTACCTCCAAGCTATACTACCAGTCCTATTTTTAATTCTTTATTTTGAAACAAGGTCTAAGTTGCGGAGGGCCTCACTAAGTAACTGAGGCTGGCTGCGAACCCGGACCCTCCTTTCTCAGCCTTCCAAGTACTGGGATTACAAACGTGAGCCACCACGCCCAGCCTAGGACAGCATTTCAAAACATAAGCACGTAAGCGTTGTGAGGCTTTAGGGAACTCTATGAATGATCTGAGCATATAAGTGTGAGTTCTTGTTGACAGCCACAGAAAGATACAGGCCACCAAGAAGCCAGGCTGTGGAAGACATTTTGATGAAAAGGGGAAATATCCAGGATATGTTGCAAAGAAAAAAAAAAAGTAAGCGCGAGACAGCCTTTTCAACATGATCTTTTTTTTTTTTTTTTTTTTTTTTTTTTGCAGTACTGGGGATTGAACTCAGGGGCATTCTACCTCCGAGCTATACCCCCAGCCCTATTTTTTATTCTTTATTTTGAAACCGAGTCTCACTAAGTTGTGGAGTGCCTCACTAGGTAGCTGAGGCTGGCCGCGAACCCGGATCCTCTGGTCTCAGCCTCCCAAATGCTGGGATTACAAGCGTGCGCCACCACGCC
>PVLC010032742.1:0-17957 GCA_004027655.1 Graphiurus murinus
CTCAAAAACAGCAGATGCTCTCTAAAATCCGATGTCTAGATAATGACTTCTAGGCCATTCTGGCCAGCTGCCTCATATTATAAATCGTTTTATTGGAACACAACCACACCCATTTGTTATATATCTGTCTGCTTTCACGCTACAGTGTCAGAGTTGAGTAGTTGTGACACACACCAAATGGTTCACAAAGCATAAAATACGATCTGCCTCTTCACAGAAAAGACTTCTATTTTAAAGGTACATTTGTGACATACAAAATCATTTAGGATATTGGATTTCTTCTTTGCATTGTGCAGTCACTTAGACTGTTAATTACCTTCATGTTATTGAAGCTTGCTCTGAAGGGAGAAAGTAGTAGAGAGCTGGGGAATTTGTCACATTATTTTGACTCATATCCCATTAAACAGGTCTTAGTCATTTAACTATGGTTTGGCTATGCACCCAGCTAAAACTCAAAGTGGGATTTAGGAGAATGAGGCAACAAATACCCAACTATATTCTCTGACAGAGTGTAAAGGTGATACTTTGAACAGAATAGTTCTTCAGAACTTTAGAAGAGATATACAATAAGTGAGAGAGTCATATAAATCTCTGGGAAAAGAATGTTTTGGAAAGAAAAAATAGCAAGTACATTTTCTATTAATGGGTTATCTTCCTCCTGTATCTTTTTCTTTTTTTTTTCCTTTTTGTGGCACTGGTGATTTAACCCAAAGCATTCTACCTCTGAGCTGTACCCCCAGTCCTATTTTATTTTTATTTTGAAGCAGGGTCTCACTAGGTTGATGAGGGTCTTACCACTTGCTGAGGCTATCCTCGAATCTGTGATTCTCCTGTCTCAGCCTCCTAAGTACTGGGATTACAAATGTGCACCACCACACCCAGCTTCTTTGTCTGTATCTTTAAGAACTATACCACTCCTGGGTATCTTTCCAAAGGAATTGAAGTCAGATCATTATACTGATATATGCAAATCTGTGTTTGTAGCAGCACAATTCACAATAGCCAAATTATGGAACCAGCCTAGCTATCTGTCAGTAGATGAGTGGATAAAGAAAATGTGCTATGAGCCGGGCGTGGTGGCGCACGCTTGTAATCCCAGCATTTGGGAGGCTGAGACCGGAGGATCCGGGTTCGCGGCCAGTCTCAGCTACCTAGTGAGGCACTCTACAACTTAGTGAGACCCGGTTTCAAAATAAAGAATAAAAAATAGGGCTGGGGGTGTAGCTTGGAGGTAGAATGCCCCTGAGTTCAATCCCCAGTACCGCCAAAAAAAAAAAAGAAAATGTGCTATAAGCCAGGCGTGGTAGCACACACATGTAATCCCAGTACTTGGGAGGCTGAGACAGGAGAATCAGGGGTTCACAGCCAGCCTCAGCTACTTAGTAAGACCCTGTTTCAAAATAAAGGATAAAACCTAGGGCTGGGGGTGTAGTTCAGAGGTAGAATGCCCCTCGGTTCAATCCCCAGTGCCCCCCCCCCAAAAAAGAAAATGTACATATATACACAACAGAATTTTACTCTGCCATAAAGAACAAAAGTATTCATTTGTAGGGAAATGGATGGAACTATAGAATATTATGCTAAGTGAGGTTAGCTACTCTCAGACAGTGAAGGGTCATATATTTTCTCTCATGTGGAAGCTAGTGAGAAATTGGGAAACAAAAGGGACTTTGGGTAAATGAGTAGAGAGATCAGTAGAAAGGGATTTGGAGAGGGGAAGAAAGAAACTTGATGAAAGAAATAGTTCCAATAATGCTATGTACATGTATGAACAATATGTATGGGGAGGAGAGGGAGCGGGGTGGGTTCCAGAGGGAAACACACCAACTGCTTGTATGTATGTATTCCTATGATGTATAGTTATAATGTTCCAATAAAAGTATATTTTTTAAAAAAGCTGACCTATATGAAAGTGTCAGGCACATAAATGGTTAAGTATTTCTTTGTTTATGCGGCTCCCTGAAATACTCTTGATAAAATTCTATCCATCTTTTAGGTTTCAGCTGATACTCATTTCTCTTTCATGGAATCTCCTCATATCATCTCTGTTACCCCTCTAGTGCTGTCTTTTCTATGTAGTTTATTTATTTTTATATAAATAGCTTCTTGTTAAAATGGTATTATACTCCAGGTTTCTTGAAGGCAGAAATATACAATATTTGTTGAACCAGATTGTCACACATTTATTTTAGAAAAATATTAGTATTTCTACTCTACCCTTAGTATCCTTCTACTCCTTCCTACTCAAAAACTGAATATAAAGTAATGTGTCATTTGTAAATAGGTAAAGTAGGTATATGTTCTCTTTTTTACAGATAAATACTTCAACAAATATGACTGACTTAAACTCAGTAATAAATGAATGCTATAATTACCTAGAACCTATTGGATGTCTAAGACCTATAACAACATTAAATGATAAATATATGTTAGTAAAAGACATACTTGTCTATCATGTAATTAAGAGAGTCCAAGTACCCTTTGAGAGGTAAGCTATTTGTTTATATGTTAAAGATTCTCCATTAAAATTAACCTCTCTAGAATGATCATTGTTCTGATCATTCTATACAGAATTTTATAAAAGTATGATACTTGAGAAATAACCATTACTTTGATTTATAATTCTTTTCTAAATAATAAAAATTATTTTAAAAACTCTTACCACATAGGCTAACTATTGTGTCTCTGCTCAGTTGTTCATTTAAGGACTGTTTATTGAGTACCTGTCATCTGCTGGGTAATATAGGTCCTGACCTTTCTTTCTTTTCTCATTAGCAAGGTAAATCTGATTTTTGCTTTTTTTTTTAATTTAGAACACTGATCTTCAAACTTTTTTTTTCAATACCTTAAAAGATGTTTGACAACTTAATGTGTATTTTTAAACTTTCATTTTTTTAATAATGGAAAATTTTAAATATACGTGAAAACTAGCCAATGTAATCGCCCAGTTTCTATTCTTACTTTGACTGGTATAAACCTATTTATGTTGTTTCTTTTGAGTTCTTTTGATGTGACCCTTAATGTTTTGGGAGGTTTGGTTTGTTTTTATTCCTTTGTTTGTTTGGTTTGTTTTTGTAGTACTAGTGATTGAACCCAGGAGCATTCTACTTCCAAGTTACACACCCCTAGTACTTTTTTTGGTTTGTTTTTGAAACCTAGTCTTGCTGGGTTACTGAGAGTGTCACTACATTGCTGAGTCTGTCCTTGAACCTTGATCCTCCTGTTCCAGCCTCCCAAGTACTGGGATTATAGGTGTATACCACCACACCCAGCTTGATTGACTTTACATTTCAAAATGTCTATTAAAATCTTTAGGGTTGGATAACTTTAAAAAAAGAATTCTATTAAAACCAAGTGAATGGCATCTTAGAAGATCAGTAGGTATAGAAATTGTCAAGGAGTTAAAAACTATTCTTCAAGGTAGTACAAATTACTCAAATTGATAGAAAATCTATTAGGGATACTTGAAGAGTAAAACTAAAAGAAATGCAGACTGTAGTAAAGATTTCAGAATAGTTGTTAAATTACAATTTCTAATAGTTTCTTTGGAGAGGGAGAGAAGGAAAAGTGATGAGCAAGTAAGATTTAGCCAAGAAAAGAGAATATATTTTCTTTACAAATTCTGAATGAACATAACAAAAAGTTAATAATAAAGTTGTGAGATAGTTTGTAGATTTATTTCCTGAGTTTTGATCTAAGCTTAATATGTTTTATAGTTAAAAGCAAATGTTTTAAAGGCAAACAAACTTGGCTGAAATTTACTTCAAAGGTAAGGAAAAGCTGGGCATGGTGAAACAATGCCTGTAATCCCAGTACTTGGGAGGCTGAGACAGGAGGATCACAGGTTCAAAGAAAACCTCAGCAACTTATGAGGCTCTCAGCAACTTAGTGAGACCCTATTCCTAAATTAAATAAATTAGGGTCAGGCGTAGTGGCGTACTGCTGTAATCCCTGCACTTGGGAAGCTGAGACAGGAGGATTATAGGTTCAAAGACAGCCTCAACAAGTAGTGAGACTCATCAACCTAGCAAGATCCTGTTTCCAAGTAAGAAATAAAATTAAAAAAAAAAAAAAAAAAAATCAGGCTGGGGTTATAGTTTGAAGGTAGAATGCCTCTGAGTTCAATCCCCAGTACTAAAAAAAAAAAAAAAAATAGGGCTGGGAGCCTATGTCAGAGGTAGAATGCCCCTGGATTCGATCCCTAGCAGTAGAAAACAAAGGTAAGCAGAAAATAAAAGTTAAAAGCTAGAAAGAAGTGCAAGTGTTGTACTGTGGAGGGCTTTTAAAAAGGGAGTTTGGACTTTGTTTCATGGACTGAGTATGTATTAGTTTCGAGTGGCTGCCATAAAATTTAAAAAAAAAGAATCACAAACTTAGTGACTTAAAAAACAACAGAAACTTAATCTCCTACAGTTCAAGAGGTCAGAATTTCAAAATTAAGATGTTGGTAGGGCTTCTCTCAAGATTCTTGCTATTAATTGTATCTATAGACTCTTTCCAAAAATAAAAGGTCACATTCACAAGGCTTAGGGAATAACATAGAGCCACTATTTCAGGATGAATTACAGTATCAGGTATTATTTCTGGCACATCCCTGTAGATACATTATGGAAAATGGACTTGGAGATGAACATACCTGATATACAGTTCCATTATAAGTCATTTGTAATATGGTTGTAGCTGGGATATATGGAATTAACAAATAGATTTCAGAAAAGGAAATTCATAGGACTTGGTAATTAAGAGGGAAGAATTAAGAACTTTCATATTGTGCTATGCCAATTTTATGAATAATGAGCCATTTACTGTTACTTATGGTTCAGATTTGACTAGTAAGGTAATTCAGTTTCTTTTGGATTTCTTTTTTTTTTTTTTTTTTTTTTTTTTTTTTCATTTTTAAGGGTTGAACCTAGGGGCATTGTACCTCCAAGCTACACCTCTAGCCCTATTTTACTTTTAATTTTGAAACAGGGTCTCACTAAGTTGCAGAGAGCCTCACTAAGTAGCTGAAGCTGATTGTGAAACTGTGTTCGTCCTATCTCAGCCTCCCAAGTACAGGGATTACAAGTGTGTGCCACCATGCCCAGCATCTTTTGGAATTCTTGATAGGCCACACCTTCCAATATAGTTGCTTTGGGAATTGAGTTTCAACATGAGTCTTTGGAAAGCTCAAAATATTCAAACCATAGCAGTATGTTTAGGTCTTTTTGAGGAAGAGTCAATAGAAAGGGGAAATAAATGAATATAGCAGATTATCTGAGGAGAAGGATGGGGATTCCAGAAAGCCAGTATTCTTTCCTCATTGGTTAGAGTTACACTAATATTTATCATTGAGCTTTAGCAAAATGAAATCATTTCATTTAATACAGTGTAGAAAATTTAATTTTCAGTTGAAACTTAGCCAGGTTATTGTTTTTTGTTTTGTTTGTTCCTACCATTTAGTTTTTTTCTGTGCATTTATTAATATATAAATTGTTAGTGATCTAAAAATGGTCAATTTCTTTAAATATATGTAGTGGGTTTTTTTGGGTGGGAGGCTTAACTGTCTTATAAAATGTCAAGTTAGCTACAAGTGTTACTTTTTAATAATGTAATACCAAACACATGTATGAATGTTCCTTTATTATTTTCTCAAGTTTTAAGCAGGGTCTGAAAACTCTCGGTGTTTTGGAGAAAATTCAGACATATCCAGAAGCATTTTGTAACATCCTTTGTCATAAACCTGAGAATCTTTCTGCAAAAATCATTAGAGATCTTTTTACAGTACACACATTACCTGATGTGCAAGCTTTGGGGTTTTGGAACAGTTATTTACAGACTGTTGAGGGTATGTGGATTTTTTTTTTTCTTTACTATCTCAGAATGTTTGTTCTTCACTATCTCAGAATGTTTAGTTTTGCCGCTTGATATTAATAAGTCATATCTATTAACTACATATTTACCAATGAAATTTATTTCAAAACAAGTTTATATGACTGAGTTGGAATTGATAAGAAATGGTTATACAGTAAATTTTTACTTTAGTATTTGTTTCCCCTTAGATTATTTGAGGTGAAGTTGTGTTTTTTCCAAGAAAACCTTAAAAATATGGATGATTTCTGTAGCATATAATGGTCTTAAAGCTAGTCATCTCTTACACCTTTTTCAATTTGAAATTAAACCAAAGTATTGTTTACTCATTGGTTAGAGCTATGCTGATATTTATCATTGAACTTTAGAAAAATAAAACCATTTCATTTATTAGAGTGGAGAAAATATAATTTTCAGTTGAAATTTAGCCAGGTCATTATTTTTGTTTTGTTTGTTTATTCCTATCATTTAGTTTTTTCGATGCATTTATTAATATATTAATTGTTGATGATCTAGAAATGGTCAAATATATTCAATGAGTAGTTAGACTAGATGACTTTATGAGTCCTACTTTGATATTCATTTACTGAATGTACTGTTTGCTTATTACTACACTTAGTGGTTAGTTTGTCAAAGATGAATGTGGGAGTCTATATGCCTTTCAATAGTCCCATTCTGGTTGTGGAAGAATCTGTAATGAGAGCAATATGTAACAAAGATTTCTTTTTCTTTCTTTTACTCTTCTATTGAGAAACTTCAGATGGTAAATCTGCAACAACATTGGAAGACATTCTTATTTTTGCAACTGGTTGCAGTTCCATTCCACCTGCTGGATTTAAACCCACTCCTTCAATTGAGTGTCTACATATGGATTTTCCTGTTGGAAACAAGTGTAATAACTGTTTAGCTCTTCCAATCACCAATACATATAAAGAGTTTCAAGAAAATATGGACTTTGCCATAAGAAATACTCTAAGACTAGAAAAGGAAGAAAGTTCTCACTACATTGGACAGTAAAATGTATCTTTGAACAAAGAGATGCTTCTTCAAAAGCTGCTATTGATAACTTCATTTCAGAAATTACTAATCATCACTTTTGAAAACACTTATCAACCTCTTGGCTTAATAAAATTTACTATAAACATCATGTTTTGGCCATTTAAGAAAAAGAAAAAAATTCTGTTTTTAAGATTCTACCCAAAATTGGTAATCTTTTTCTATTTCTTAATACACCTGCTTCATAAATTTCAATATGAATACTTTTAGAATGTGGTTGTACAGACTTTATTTAGGTATAGTAGCATGGAATGTATATATAAAAAAAACCTGTTCACTATTTTTATAAATTAGGATTACTTATAGGATGCCATGACTTTTCTGATTTTATGCAGTTTTCAAATTTTTATTTTAAAGCATTAAATAGAAAAGTCAATTGAATCAGGCATAGTGGAAGCACACCTGTAATCCCAGTACGTGGGGGGCTGAGACAGGAGGATTACAGGTTTGAGGCCAGCCTCACTCAGCAACTTAGACCCTTTTTCCAAAATTAAAGAAATAAAAAATTAAAAATAAATAAAAGGGCTAAGAGTGTAGCTCAGAGGTAGAACACCCCTGGGTTTAATCCTCAAGGAAAGAAGCCAGGAGTGGTGGCACATGCTTATAATCCCAGTACTTGGGAGAATGCTTTAATGATGCAATAAAGATTTCTATTAAAAAAAAAAAATATGGTATTGCCAGGCTTGGTGGCGCATACTTTTAATCCTAGTACTTGGGAGGTGAGGCAGGAGGATCACGGGTTCTTGGCCAGAGTCTGCTACTTAGTGACGCCCTCTGCAACTTAGACCCTGTTTCAAAAATAAAGAATAAATAGGGCTAAGGCTGTAGCTTGGAGGTAGAATGCCCCTGGGTTCAATCCCCACTACAGGGAAAAAAAAAAGAGGAAAAGCTAATTGATCAAATCATATTTCATAAATCAGGCATATATTCTGGGGTATGCATTGTATGTCTGTATGCCTTTCCAGGACCCAGGATGGGCTAAATTGCTAAAATTTCTTAAATTACAAATTTATATTAAAGATGACTCACTCTGCAATTAGATTATGCCTAATAGTAAGTATTATATAAAAAGCAGAATTGCACAAATATTCTGGAATCTGTGGACATTCTATAGGCTTAAAAACACTTCTGAGGTGGATATAATATAATTGAAAATACCTAAGAAAGTGTATCTTCTTTAAAGACTTGGTTTTAACCATGGTTTTGTTGTTGTCATTTGTTTTTGTTTTCCTTGTATCTTATGTGTGGTATTCAGTATGTCTGATCCATAAATCATTTGGGGTATATGAATGATCTGTGGATTATCATGTGGTAGTTTTGGCTATTTGACATTTATTATAAGATGGTTGTATGATAGGTAAGCTGGCATCATAGCATTATACAGTTATCTTCTTTGCTCTTGAAAGATACCTGTTTTTATATAAGCAATGAATAAATAAATATATACAAATAGAATGAAACACCCAATGTAATCTATAATATAGAGATAAGTACTGTTTCTATATATTCTTCTGTAAGCTTATGTTTTCCCTATTTTTAAACTATAGTAATGCTACTAAAAGTATCCAGAACTCATGTAATAATAATTTGAAGATATATAGTCCTGTAGTTATGTCCTCTAAAAATAAATCATGTAATGATAATTTGAAGATACATAGTCCCATAGTCATGCCCCTATATTTTTATTCCTACAAAAGAAAAACATTAAAATATCTAATGTCCCTAACTTATCAGATATAAATGAGACAAAGCCCCTATTTCCTAGTAAAGTAAATTATTATGGGAGGGAAAATGTTTTAGTCATTTTTGTTGTTTTGATACACAAAGCAGGTATCAGCTATGGTCATATTCCTCCTCAAGAAATGTCCTTAAATTAATACCTTAAATAAAAGTAAGACTGATTTATGATATCTCTTAATACCAAAGGAAAACCAAAATGTCATCCTATTGTAGTTTTCCTTGTTACCTCATTTTTTTTTTCAGATTACATTTACTAGCAGATCTAGTTGTTATTTTACTTTACTGGAAGTATTGAACAAGGCATTTCTTTGTCTTGTGTTAAATTGTTAGATTATTGAAAATAGTTAAAGGGTCAAGAAAGCATTTGAATATCTATATAAACCTCAAGGTCACCATACAGTTTTTGTTCCAAATGTGTTGACAAATTGGATATTTTACTTCTAAACCTATCTAATTGGATATTTTACTTCTAAACCTTTATAACGTTTTACTAGCCATTAAATCAATATGACCCCCCTCCCCCCAAAAAAGTCTATTTTCTAGTTTGTAGTTTTAATTTGTCTTAGAGTAGGAATTAAAGCAAATACAACACTCATATACTTTGGGCTGGGGGCAGGGGGACAATATGCTTTGGTTAGCTAAAATTTAAAACTATTTCAGTGTTTCATTATCCTTATGTGTAGACAGGGCCTTAATAGTAAGATCATGTAAATAATAATTTAGAATATTTGCCTCGTAAACTGAAATATAAATACACATTGCAAAATGTTTTCTGGTTTGAAGGATATCCCATTAGTATGGTTTTTAGGTTATTCTGTATAGTCAAAGCATATTAAAAAACTTATTTATTTTCTGCAGTGTTACTATGTCAAATGGTTGGGATGATTATAATTGTTTTTTCTATTCATTTTTTAAGCACCCAATTTTTTTTTTACTGCCATTGCATTTTTAAAAGAAATTATACTGTAAACGCTTAAGTTTGTGTATGTATTTCTTAAGTATTTCAATTGTCTAACTGCCATATATTTTAAGCTTGCTTTCTTTTGCTGTCAATATTGAGGGAAACCTTAATTCCCTATAATGTATCTACTGTTGATGATTTGGATTTGTTTTATATCCATTGTTTTAAAGGTTTTTAAACTTTTTATATGGAAACTATGTTCGGGCCTGCTATACAATACTATTCTTGTACTTGCTCAATTTACTGTTTTAATATTTAAGGCAATGATTCTTTAAAATATCAGAAAGTAGTAGTGTATTGTTTTATACTTTGTAATATTTAATTTCTATATTATGAGGAAACAGTTTATTATTTGGGTAAAGTAAAAAGCCTTCATTTGATTACTAGCATTAAAGTTCATTTTGACTTCGGTTTAATGCATTTAAACAGAAAGCTATTAGAATTTCTGTACTCAGTAGTAAAATACTAAGTAAATAGGAATATAATGGGTAAATTTTCTCATGACTTTGCCTTTAATATTCAGTCATTTAAAAAAATGATCAGAACAAAATTTCATTGATAAATATTTAACTTTTATATAGAGATCACATACTTCACTGTTTTACAATAAACTTTTAAACTAGGTTTTATGTTTCAAGCAATGAAAAGTTTTGTGCTTCATAGTAATGTAATATAAAGCATGAGAGCGCAGAATGAACTGAATGAAGTATGAACTACAGAAAACTTACATTATCTGTAGGGAAATTTGGATTGCCTTGATGAGACCCAGTTTTCAAGTTCTAATTTTGACTCATCTTTTCCAGATTTTAAACATATTCTAATACCTATTGTATAACAGGTGTTATGCTAGGTAATAAGACATCAGCCTATTTAGCCACCTTTTAAAGATAGCCAGATATAATCCAAAAGCATATTTATAGTGAAATTTTCTAAATAACCATGTGCCATTAAAAGTGAAGTTTTGATATAAACTAAGTTGTTGGGATTTAATAGGATTAAAATTCTCACAAGACTGGGTAAGATCCAAGATTCTTTACTCTCCACATTTGACAGATCCCAAAAATGGTTGTTGGCTAACCCCCAAGAACCTCTCTAGAAATGAGCTGTTCAGAGGTACTCTGTGATAAACTATCCCCCTACTGTAAAATAGCTCGCCAGAATAAATTAAAGCTGAAAACCTGGGTACTCAGATAAATACAGTAAATTAGGTTACTAATATTTGGAAGTCATAGTTTTATTCTGATTCCAATAATACAAAACATATTTTAGTCTCAGTCCTACAAGAACTATTTGTTTTGTACTGTGTGTGGTATATATTTTCTATTAATTTTTTGCCCACACTGCACACTCTTGGTCAGGACAGTTTTTATTTCATACGTGTGTGTACTCACATGTTTAATACAATTCTGTATGTAAGTGTTAACATTTTCTCTGTTTTATGGTAATATGACTGATAGTCTTGGGAAGAAGTCTTTGATGGAACTTAAATGGATAGATGATAATTTGCATTTAGAAGTGGATGTACCCAAATGAACAAGATTGGGCTCATTTATTGGAAGGTGGGGAAACCTGTAAATTTTGTGTGATGGAGACTGGTGTGCTATAGAACTTACCCATGAAACTGGATCTGGCATTTCTGTTCAATTAGAACACACCTAGATCATTGAAGATTCCTTCAGAATATTAGTAATAGCACTGAAGAAAATGTCAGTAAATATTCCAGTTAGCTTCTTAATGAGTATACCAGTTAGCTATAAAATGAGAAATGATGTAATTCTTAATGTAGGCTCAATGCTAGGATGTTTTCTAATGGTGTTAAACCAAGATAACCTGTTCTAAATGTCATAAAATCAAACAGCTTTATTTGAGAAATGAAGATAGTGTTTTATTATAAAATACAATCGGGTTTTTTATGTAATCTTTAGGACGATTTCATTAATATGATTTTGAGAGTTAAGTTTTTGAGACAGTCTGATTCATTTCTGGATTTGGTACAGCTTCCAGAACTAACATTCCAACAGCTAATGCAATGTCATGAGTGAACTCAACATGATAAATGAGTTGCCACTGTGCATCCATTTTTGACATTCAATAAAATTTATGGATTATAGAAATCAATATCTGATACATTGTGTAATTGCACAAACATCAGAACTTCTCCCACAGCAATGTATTGTAAGTTTGTTAATTATTGGAAGGTGAAAAGTTTCCCATTTGGGCGTCTTCCTGGACTCCTATGTTCGTTCAAGCAAAACTGCCACAAAGTTATACCATTTTACTTAAAGTGAGATTAAGATGTCTACCAGATAGGGCACAGCTCCAAAGGTTACTGTGTTTCAGGGAAAGGAAAGAAGGGAGCTAGCAGTGAAGTGTCTACTTCGTTTCAGGAGTTTCGTGTACTTTAATCCTGTGTACTTTAATCCTGTGATTCTTGCAACCCTTGAGTATTACCACAATATAAATGCTCTGTAGACGACCGAGATAGTAGGTATTTCATTAGTTTTAGTACGACACCACGGTCTTACCCTAAGATCAATTTAAAATAGCTACCATTGGATAAGGTGCGACATGATTGGATAGGAGACACTGCCTTTTTGCATCCTGAAAGCAAAGCCGAGACGTGGGCGGGCGGGGCGGTGTCGGCTCCTCCCTGGCCCCGCCCCCTCGGCTCTGCTTCCGGGGCGGCCGGGGCGGCCACGTCATCTTCGGGCTCCGCTCGCCAGCCGGGCAGTGGATGGTGGGAGGCAAGATGGCGACTGCGGCGGCCAGTATTCGGGAGAGACAGACAGGTACCGGCTTATTTCTTTCTCTCTGCAGTTGTGTGTCTGCGCGGCGACATCTTCTTCTTCTGTTTGTCGCCCTCACTTGGTCATGTTGCGTGCAGCTCAAAGACCGACCTCCAGGAGTTTAATCTACCCCCCTAGAGCAGCAAGAGCCCCTCCCCTGGGAGTTGGTGGAGCGATGTCATTAGCTTAAGGACTCGGCCCCTCACCTGTGATGCTAGAGAAGGGGCTGCGGGCGTGGACCTGATTACTGAGCCGCTGAAGGCCACCAGGACAGGTTCTGGCAGCTGATATTTTCTTCCCTATGTTGGCATATACGAGGTTTAGAAGTTCGTTTCCGTGCGTATTTCGTGTCTCCCAGTTTTGTTTCTTTATTTCTTCCAGTTTTAACATTTAAAGAACCATTTTCCGGCACTAACACCACAATTACAGAATGTAGGTATCCTTTTCAGATTAGCCTGCTTTGTGTCATCTCTCTGTTAGACCAATCTTTTAGGGGGAATCTGAAAAAAAATTCTTGGTGATTTCCTTCTGCAGTTGGAAGGGATTGAAGAATGACAAAACAAATGAATTAGACTTTCCCACTTCAATTATTTGACAGATTAGTGTTTTAAGACAATATAGTATTATCACAAATAGATGTTTTTATAACTTCTGTTTGTGCAGCAAAATCTGGTAAACAAAAGATACATATTCTCAATTTTAATGGTTTTCCATGAACATTTTATATTCTTTGTAAACTTCTGATGAAAACTTGGTTTATACATGTTTGCTATAAACTACTTGTTTATACCTGTAAACCAATTGTCTTGAAAGCTGTGAAGCTCTTATTCTGAGACCCTAACACAAATAAGCCATCAAGAGCATTGATACTTGTAAATTTTATCTCCTAAAATTATGCTATTTTGCATAGAAGAGAGTTGATTACAATCAATATGATGTACAGAAGAGATTTAGGTTGTACCGGATTCCTTCCCTTGTCATTTAAAGAAAAAATTAGCAGTCAGCTTCAATCTAATAATCACAGACAAAGCATACTGAATTGTGTTCTGCTTTTCTCAGTAAACAATTTAGTACAACCTGTCAAACATAACTTCAATATGTGAATGTCCAGATAAGATTGGGGGAACACTTGATGTTTTCATTTTATTTGTAAGCAAATAGAAGCCCTACTTGTCCTAGCAGTGTAAAATTACATGTCAGTGAAACTGTACCAATTAGTGAATTAGTTCATGCATGGTAAAGAAAATCACATGTCAGTAAAACTATACTAATACAAGGGGGCATTTCAAAAAGTTAAATTTGTATGGTACTAAAACTTTTATATGCAGAAACTGTAGAATGTTAAAATCTAATATTATAGTTTGGATTTCTGTGGAAGTAAACTTCATCATAGCAAGATTTCACATTTTTACTAGGTAGTCCATGCTAGGTCAATTATTTATCAAATTAGTACCATAACTCTGTACTGTTTTATTTTCAAAGGAAAGTAAATCCCTTTATAATACTAGAAGTCAGCATTTCCTTGATAACTATTGAAAATGCTTTGAGAAATAACTCTCAATCCTCAAATATTGTAGATACTAGAACTGCTACAAAAGAATTTGCCATTAATTTGGGTAGGTGAGATGTTAATTGATATTTATTAGGTATTTATTGTAGCCAGGTATTGTTTTAGATGGTTTTACAGATGAGAAAACTAAGGTACAAAGAGATTAGCCAGCATGCCTGTTTCCTGCTTTATCTGCCTAGAGAATCTCCCCCCCCCCACACACACCTTTGGTACTGGGAATTAAACCCAGAGGCATTCTACCTCCAAGCTACCCTCATAGCCCTTTTTTAATTTTTTATTTTAAGACATATTTTATTTTGCGAAGTTGCTGAGGATCTCGCTAAGCTGCTGAGGCTGGCCTCAAACTTTTGATCCTCTTGTTTCAACCTTCCAAGTACTGGGATTTCAGGCATGCACCACAAGGCCTAGCTGCCTAAAGAATCTTTATTGATCCTTTAAAGGTCACCCGGTATGCCATCTTTGTGAAAGCTCATGGATTGCTCCTCTCTTTGTCTTACTTTCATTTTAACAGGCAGAATAAGTTGCTTCCTCTGTTTTACTGTTTCTGTCTCAGGTTCTTGCTCATTCTTCCCAGCTTTTCAGCATTGCAGAGTCTTAAATTGCTTTCTCTCCTCCAGCGATTTCATCTAGCCTTTTAACTTGAAGTATATTATACTGATAATTCCCAAGTTTCTATCACTACTCTGGGCCTATCCACTAAATTCTCAACTACCTCACATCAGTTCATGGTAATTTCATCCTTGTGGTTGTATGGGTCAAAAACCATGTAATTTTCTTGACTTTTCTCTTTCATTACTCAGGTCAAATATATTAGTGAATCTTGTCAGTTTTACTCTAAAAGTATATCCAATACCTAACCATTGAAATTGCTATCACCCAGATCCAATCCACCTTGAATTTTTGAAAAAATCTTTTATTTAGTCTTGACTTTTATAACCCTGCTCTCCCCTTCATTATTTTACACGTAACACCCAAACTAATGATGTAATAGATTTGCTCAGAACCTTCCAATAGCTTTTCATTTTAATCATGGTAAAAGCAAAATGATCTAACAGGGGTCTACCAGGTCCTGTTTGGATCTAGTCCCTGCTTATCTTTCCGACCTCACCTCCTATTATGCTCCCTTTTTCTTGAACACAGCATAAGTTCTCCCACCTCAGAGCCTTTGTATATGTTCCCTCTTCCTGGAATCTTCTTTCAAATATAGGTAGATGCCTCATTCCCTTACTTCCGTTAGGCCTTTACTCAAAAGTTTCTTTCTCAGGAGACCTCACCTGATCTCAATTTTAAATTATACTCCATATCCTTTTTCCCTTTCCCCATCATATTTTTCTCCATAGCACTTGTCATGATCTCATATACCATGTGTTTTACCTATTTTTCCTTATTGGTCTTTGTTTTCCAACTAGAATTAGAGGTCCTCAAGGTCATATTTACTCAATCTGTTTTGTTTAGTACTAGATCCCCAACAGCTAGAACAGTGTCAGGTACGTGGCAAGCAAAATATAGATAACAGTACTTACTCAGTGAATGAGTGAAGAAAACATTCCATGTAAGGATGAAGCTACATTAGCCAAGTCTAAGAATATGGATAGTCGATTTAGAGCCAGTAAAGAAAACAGGTTGATCATTTCAGTTAAAATCAGTGATTTAAGCCTTGGGGAGTTAAACTTAAGGAAAGTAAATTACATAAATTCTTATGGCTTCTTTGAACTATGTCCTGGTCAGCTACTTCATTAACAAATCCACTGTATCAAAATATTTTTTAATAAGTTAGCCAATAGTCAGAGTTGGAGAAATTCTGTATTGGGCGGAGATGACAAATGTAAGATTATCTACTGGTACTGGCCTCTTTCAGTTAACTAACACCTAACTCTGGAGGACACCATATACCTAAGACTTACATGGCAGGCAGACTATGGTTCTTGCTAGCTTTTATGTGTCAAGAGTGTGAACAGCTTTTAAGTTTTCTCTCTTGGGACCACCAATGACAGAGTGGTGTTGTCTTTACTACCTGGAGGTAGGAGGAAGAGCTCTGCTGCAGCGCAGGGTGAGAGTTATCCAGGAACACCCTTTGCACCTTCTGTATTGTATCAGTTTAAAGTACCAAAGTGAGGTAGGCATAAACTATTGGTGATGTTATTGTTGGCTGGACATAGGTACTAACATTTTGCTAAAAAAGTTTTAACATACACACAAAAAAACATCCAAATACAGTCAGCCCACCATATCTGTGGGTTCTGCATCTGTGGAGTCAGCCAACTGCAAATCAAAAATATTCCAAACAAAACGAGTCTGTACTGAATATGTGCAGACTTTTCTTTTTACTGTTCTGTAAATAATACAGTAGTATAGTACTATTTACATAGTATTAACATTGTCTTAGATTTTATAAATAATCTAGCCATGACTTTAAAGGACATGGAAAGATTTATGTAGATTATTTTCAAGTAGTTTACTATTTTATATGAGGAACTTGAGCATTCAAGTGGATTTTTGTTGTCCACAGGGGCTCTTGAAGCCAATCTTCCTAAGATACTGAGGGAAAACTATATGTTCCTGAAATTAGCCATTTTACAGGTAGAGGCGTTAGAGCATTATACCTACTTTATCATATAAGCATTTAAGAGAAGTTTTCCTAGTGAGTGAATATGCTATTTAAATTGATGCTCAGATGATTTTAGTATTATATAGTTCTGTGGTAGGAGTTTAGAGTGTGGGGCATTCTGTATTACTTAATAAAGCCTGATCCAAATGCTTTAAAAATCAACCAAGCAGATTTTAAGTTCATCATCCTTTTGAAAAATTAAATCACCTAACTAGTATATTATCTTGAGTATTTGACCATCTCAATTTCCCATAGAAGTATATTAAGAGATTTTCATTTTCCTTAGGAAATATTTCTGAGTCTGTGACACATGAACAGATGAGAAATAGAAATCACCAAGTACTATTACATACATATGTATGTATCTCATAATTGCTATACTTTTTCCCCAGAAACAGAATTTTAAGCAGTATAACTTTTCATTGAATCTGATAGGATAAATTGGTTGTAAAAGACATATAGGTAATTAAGTAGACCTGCTGTTTGAAGGTTGTGTATATGAACCAATTAAATGTGCCATAAATAATTCTTTTTTTTTAATGACTTCTCTGGGCTAACTCTAAATTCCCCATACTTCTTCATGTGAAACATAGAGATCTCCGTTCAGTTAGCTTAGCAACTATCTAATGATTGAACAGATAGCTTCTTAAGTGCCTTCAACCAATACCAATAAATTTCTTATCCTTTGATCAGGGCTTTGTATGTAGTTGAGGCACACCTCCAAAGGTCTGACAGCTTACAACTCTACCTCAGCCCTCATTTCCTTCTTATGTAGAGTCTCAAGGTCACCCAGAGGTGAAAGATTAGAGCCTTCTTGGGTCTTCTCTGGCTATGTGCATGGATAGGGCCTTCCAGAGCCCCAGGGATATATCAGAACTTTCCAAAGTCCCTTATGAATATCTCATTCACCAGATCTAATACTTTCAGCTAGTTTCTTGTTTGCCTCAACAGATATCACCACGTTAGGTAACTATAGTGTTTAAAAAATGCCTATGGTTATTTTTATTATTATTATTATTATTTTTAGCATGGATTTTTATACATTTCTTGGGTACAACAGGGTTAATTACACATTTTTGTTGGGTACAAGCTAGTACAGGTAAAGACATCCATGCACATATTTCTCATTAACCCTTCCCCAATTCCCACCCACTCTCCCCCTATCTCCTGGTCAGTTTAGTGATTGACTTTGATGTGATCTTGTAAGTACATCATGCTCATTAGGGTGTCCCCCCTCCTCCCATTACCTTCCATTAAGTCAAATGTTTTGTTCACCTAAGAATTCTCCTTCACCTGGAGTCCCTCTTATGTCCCATTTTCTCCCTAGCTTCCACATATTAGGGAGAGCATTTGATTTTTAACTTTTAGTGACTGACTAATCTCACT
>PVLC010032743.1:0-18057 GCA_004027655.1 Graphiurus murinus
ACATCTCTTTCATTTCAAATTATAACCAATATTTGGAATTTACTGCTGCAGTCTCAACTGTGCTTATGATAATAATCACCAAAAACTGGAAGACATTTTTAAAAAACCCTGAAGCCATCCATACTTGCCATTTATTAAGTCTTCTTGTTTGGATCAAAAGGGAAGGAATTCACAAATACCACAATCCAAGCACCTATTTAAAATTAAGTATCAGCCTTCAGCTTGCAAAATAATTTCTTTATAATTATGCAAAGTGCAGGAAAAGACCCATGTGAGTTGCTTTTTTCTCCTTGGAGATGTCAGCAGGATAACTGCATCTTAAGGGCTTCTCATTGTTGAATAGCCATGTCCTGAGTTCAGAATTTTGTTTTGAGATGAATATAAAAGCACCTAAAGGTGAGGAAAATGTTCTTCCTGTGTTAAGGATCCTCGCACGTTTCAGCAGACGAATTGGGCCTCCCCGGGGCAACCTGCCCCGGGCAGAGGCCAGATGGCCCAAAAGTGCCTCACTCCGCCATCTTCGCTCCTTCCTACTTAGTAGTATTTAATACTGCCCTATTAAAAAATAGCATTGCTTTGTGGTATCACACACACACACACACACACACACACACACACACACTCACACACACACAAAACCCAAAACAAAACATAAAAGAAAAAGAGAGAGAGAGAGAAGGAAGGAGGGAAGGAAAGAAGAAAGGGAGGGAGGAAGGGAGGAAGGAAGGAAGGGAGGAAGGGAGGGAGGGAGGGAGAGAGGGAGGGAAAAAAAGAAAGTGCCTAGAAAGCTAACATGAGATAATATGTATGAAGTATTTAGCATACTGCCCTATTTAAAAAATCAGCAGTGCTTTGCAGCTCTATGTGAATTCCTTTCTGAGAGCAGTTTTTGATAAAGAATCTGGAAATTCTTCTTGAGTTAGAGCACAGAAGGCTGCTCAGTGGGCAAACCTGGCTTCCTTTCAGGCAGATTCAGACTGAGGGCTTGATATGTGTTTGGGTGTCAAGGGTTTAGTCAAAGTTCATGGAGAGAAAGGAGGACAAAGTTGAGAAAATGGCATTTTACCTCTTGACAGAAGGTGTAAGAATTTGATTCTAAAACCCCTATCCCAAACCAGAACCCCCTCTAACTCTTTATTCTGAAACAGGTATCAGGACCCATCTCAGGGCAAGGCAAGGGGGTAGGAGGAAGGCAGGAGTTGTTGTGCCAGTGTGTTGTTGTCAACCAGGTGTTTCGTAATACCAGGGGCAGCCCCATTTAAGTCTATTCTCTCAGACCAACCCCCTCCTTCTCCAAATGTGAGACAAGATGGACCAAATGACTTAATGGTAAACACATAGTCATCCTTTCTTTATTAAAGTATCAAAACATAAACTTGGCTACAGAAAACAAAACTATTTTTAATGCATTTGTTAAAAGGACTCATAGTCACACAATACATACACAATACATACTCAGATCAGTTTTTCTTGCCATAGACAACCCCTGTTCCTGTCTAATCTGTCATTGTCCGTGGCAGTTTACAAATTGTCTTGAATTCCATAATGGCTGGCAGTGGCACCTCTACCCATAACCAGAGGGCCAATGCTGGGGATTTTCTCCCCACGAAGATAAGGAACATAGATAATGAAGTGATAAATGGTTTTAACATCAGATAGCTCTTTACAGATTAGGAACAACCCCCAATGTGCAATTTAAGCAGCAAAATTAAGATGCTGTGTCATAATGTGACAGTTTAAAGGAACTATACCCGAGTTCAAAGAAGCATGCACATCATTTATGTGGACGAATGTCACAGTTAATGAAGTCAGTGTCTCTCTGAAGAGCAGCATAGTGAAGGAAGTGGAATGGCTGATTTTTATTTCTAGCCTGTTATATGTGTCCAGGCAAAAGCACGAAATCCTGGCTCTAGTCCAGAACTAAAGAATAATATATCCTGGAAATTACAGAAAATTAGGCAGAATACCTTTCTGTGAACGATCATACCCATCTTGTTCAAAATTATTCTTTCTTCCCTCCCACTCCCCTTCCCATTCTTTTCTCATTTTTGAAATGCGTATTTGCAACAAGGAGATACATGTTTAGATATCATAACACCAGTGTCATAATCCAAGTGGATAATTCTTTAAGAGGAGCACTGTGGCAGAAGGTCAAGTGTCAAAGGCTCCAGTCGAACAACAGACGTAGGTTCTAGGCATGTGCACATTCAGAGAAACCAATAGTTGAAGTATCTAGCAACTCAGATATTATATCAAATGTCTATCTTAACAGTCAACCTAAGTATGTACTTGATGCTATGTTACAGGGTTTGGTGATGAGAAATTGAATATCAAGTACCACAGACTGAAGAACAGGATTGAAAACCAACAATCCTATCTGGTGGCACCCCAATTGGTGAAGGGGGACACCTGGAGAACACTCAAAGCTAATCAACCCCCATGCATAATGGAGATAGGAGAGGTGTTGGGGGAGGGGGGTGACTAGATTTCAACAACCAACAGCTTTAAAAGAACAGAAACGAGCACAACGCTTACATTGACCACGTCTTGGTTCCGATATTTATTATATTGACAGGTTACGAATACTTGCATAAATAAGTCATACTTTCTCTTACAGAAAATTGTAATGATACTATGGAGTAGGATTAAATACTCTGAGGATTTCACAGAAACATCAGAAGTTTAACAGACAGTAGCCAGAGTTCATGTGGCCAGTGTGAGGACTTCTCACAGCTACAAATGCTCTGGGTCAGATTTCTTAAAACAGCTCCATGACAAAAACAATGCCATTAACATCCAATAATGCTAAAGCCCAGGTATCACCTGGCTTCCAATGAGCATCTCCCCCAGCTGTGGTTTTTGACCACAAGGAAGGAAAACAGAATATTCTTTGCATCTTCCCGTCTAGAAATAACTCCTGACTTAGGTCATTCGTGGAGAGTCCTAACTCTTTGGAAGTTGGACTTTCTTTCTGCTTTCTTCCTGTGACACTACAACTGCGTCTGCAACAGAGGACCTGCTGTGGTGCCCACGGATTTTTCCTTAACGTCTAGGTGCTGAGGGATAGGAGGCCTCTGTTGGCATGAAGCTGCACTGGTGGCCGGCAGGGTCATTCTGCTCTCTAGGGCTGGCGAGCTCTTCTGGCCACCTGAACATTTTTTTGTGTGTGACACACTGTCTACATTAACAGACACCCCAAACTCAGAAACCCGATCTGAGGAAAACCACGGAAAAGTCACACTAGTGTTGTGCGAAACAAACATCTAAAGAGCACAATGCCTAGTTTTGAAACAAATGCCTTGCACGCTGTAATCCCGGGACATAACAGCCTATTTGCTAGAAAGCACAACCCTGGCCATTGCACAACTTCAATAAATGTTGTTCTCACTCCGTGTCCCCTATGAGCGACAGTGGCAGCTGCAAAGGAGGAGATGGCCCCACTCTGCCCACCTCAGGTGCAGACACTTTTGCACGGATCCTAATGGTGGGCATCCTGGTTCTTGAGGAACCCAGAGGAAAGAGGGCAGAGCCTCAAACAGGGGCCATCTAGAATATCTAAGAATGGCCAGTATGTTAAGGCCTAAATCCTAGAGTTGAAGCAAAGGATGCTCTTGCCCTGGTCCAAAGTTCACTCTGGGGCAGAGCGGGAAGTCCTGGTGGAGTCACCATGGGCCCTTCTGCAGCCTTGACTGTTGTCGGCAGCAGGGATTCTAGAAGTGCACAGGAAGTCAGCTTTCCAATGGCTTCAGGGTTTTGAGTGGAAAAGGAGGATTCGATGAGGACTCCCCAGTTGCCCCCACACCACCACTGCTTAGCTCTGCAATGTTCCTTCTTTTATCTGTTGAATAAAGAGGTTTCGCTCATCTTCTGGAGTCCGCCCGTTCTGAGCTCGGACAATACACGTAGGTCGATGCAGGTTGAGCATGTAAATCAAATGCTGCTTCTCATTCTTCAGCTCCTCGATTTGGGCCTTCAGTTCGGCATTCACACTCTCCAGCTTCTCTGACTCCTGGGGGACAAGTGACAGAGGCATTAGGAAGGAAGGCAAGGGCTAGCCAAGAGGAGGGGCCAGGGGAGCAGCTGGCCCACTTCAGGACTCATCAAGCCAGGGGAGACCTGCAGAGGGAACTAGCCCTCAGGAAGATGGGAGAGCAGCACTAGTTAGCGGGGAGTGCCAACCCTGGAGAGGCCTTTGAGCTTGGGGGGCCTCTTTAGAGAAGCCCCAGAGATGCCACTGAAGTAGACTGTGATGCTACTACTGCTGAGGCTGCAACAGAAGCCACAGTTCAGAGACCTCCCTTGCATGAATCTAATGGCCCATGTGTAGGGTGTCTGGACCCAAAAGGCTGGGGAGAAATCCCGAATCCTAGTGCTTAGTTGTGTGTGTGTGTGTGTGTGTTGCTAGGGTTTGAACCCAGGGGCTTTCTATTCTGCCTCTGAGCTATCCTCCAGACCTATTTTATCTTTTATTTTGAAACAGGGTCTCACTAAGTTGCATAGGGCCTCACTAAGTTGCTGGCTATGAACCTGTGATTCTCCTATCTCAGTCTCCCAAGTACTGGGATTGTAAGTGTGTGCCACCATGGCCAGCAAACTTAGTCTTTTGTATATTGCCAGTATCATTGAAGCTTATCATCCCAGAAAAAAAAACTTGGCAACACAAAATTTTCTAATTTCCACTGGTGTTCAGAGCAATTGGCAGAGCCCTCAGGGACCTGTGGAATCTGGGTTAAGACTCTGCCCTGGCTTATCCATCACTCCCACCTACCCACACATGCTCTCCCCCCTGGTGTTTCTCAAGAGATGCAGCTGGGGCATTGGACCTTTGGATGAGCTGGGAGAAGGGCAACAGAATTCAGAACCAGACAGGAGACCAAAGAAGTGCAACCACTGCTTGCACATTCAGGAAATAACTTGTTTGAGGAGGTAAGTCAAAGGCTTTTCATAGTGAACCAAATGAGAGCTGGCAGTCTCCTTTTTGGGAAAATAGGCATGTGAAGCCTCCTTAAGAGGGCAGTGTATCCCACAGCCTGGAAGGTGCTGGACATTTATGGACTGACCAAGGCTGCTACATGTCATAATTAGAGAATCCTGTGTTTTTTAGTTCATATACCTGCTTTTGGTAAATCCAGCACTCCATCTATTATGCTAATAGCTCTGCTATCTCCTCGTACTGCAATTGGTATTTCTACTACTGACTACAGGGCTCTTCTTGGGAACACAACCAGCTCCAGGGCTGTTTATCTCCCCCTCGGATGGTGACATGAGGCTGGTGGGGGCGGGTGTGAGCAAGAGGCCGAGGAAGTCTGGCAGACACTCACCTTCTGCAAGCACTCCGTCTTCTCCTTTTTCTTGTTTCGGCACTTGGCAGCTGCAATCTTATTTCTTTCCCGTCGCCTCTTTTTCCTTTCATCTTCTTCAGGGGCTACCTATAAAATCCCAAAGGCACACATTTAACACCATCACAAAATGCCACCAACCTCAAATACACTGCCTTTTACTGCCAGCAAAATCTGGCCAACCACTGCAGCCCTAAAGTTAAGGAACCCAGAGAAACTAAAGCCTGAGAGTTTTGCCTGAAACTCTTTCAAATATGCATGCATGCGCATGCACACAGACACACACACACACACACACACACACACACACACGTGCAAGAGAGAGATTAAATAATGAATATCAAAGAGCTGTTACTCAGAATTGTATCAGCAATATTAGCAAATTAAAATCTAACCTACTCTCAAAATGCATTTAGATTTTGAAATAAGTTTGATATTTAAACTGGTAACTATTGGGACTGACTGTAATCATTTAAAAGTGGGAAACAGATTGTTTGGTAAATATGTCCTTTCCTCTAGAAACAGGAATGAACTCAGAATCATCACTAAGACACCTTCTCCCACTGCCTGTACTTGGATTCAAGACTCCCAGGGCAGCGGGGTGTGGTGGTGCACACCTGTAATCTCAGTACTTGGGGGGCCAAGACAGAAGAATCACAGGTTCGAGACAAACCTCAGCAATAGTGAGACTCTCAGCAACCTAGCAACACCCTGTTTCAAAATAAAAAGGGCTGGCAGTATAGCTCAAAGGTAGAATGCCCCTGGGTTCAATCCCCAGTACCACCAAAAAACAAAAACAAAACCAAGGGCAACTCAGTCCATCTGTCTTCACATGGAGCAGCATGGCACCACCTTCCTGAAGTCAGGAGAAGCTGGAAAAGCTCCTTGAGAAGAGGCACTTGAGCCCATTCTCAACCAAAGAGACATGAACCAGCTGTGGCTTGGGGACACCCCGTGGGTGGTGAACTACCACCACCCATTGGTTCAGCCAAGAAACAGACATTGATCTTCTCCCCCATGCCTCCCCATGAGCCAGCCGTGGGGCTTCTTGGAGAATGAAACCCTATCCTGCTTTAGGATGTGGTCCTCCATGGAAGTTCACTCAGACCCTTTGTGGACTGATGAGGAATCAGCAGCTTTCAGACACTGGACTTGGCTTAGAAACCAAAGTCCAGCTGAGATGAAGTGCTCGTGGGGAGCTGAGTAGGTGAAAATTTAGGCTGCCAGTGTCAGACCCTGTCTGACACTGAGATAACATATGTGAGAGGTCTAGCAAAGGGTTGGATGATGGCCTTCAGTGAATGATAGCTAGGACTGTACATGATACCATAAGGCATCGTTAGAGGCATTAGCCATGTCCCCAGGTAACCTCAAAGGAGGCCACAAAGGGACCCACAGAGTGTACACTAGTGCCCAGTCCAATACTGACCCTACTCTGGACAGAGGGCAAAGGTGTAGGAGTCACACCTCAAATCTAACAGCTCCTGGGATGCCACATAATCACCTCAAGCCTGGCTCTTGTATTCTTTTGAACTGAATTTGCTTGGACTAAGACTGAAGGCCTTGCAATCTAGAGAAGCAAAGGCCACGGGAGAAATATGGGGAGATCAATTTCTACCCTTCATATCTGGGTCCCAGAAACATACAGACACACTTTTAAACTAAACTGGCTTTGAATCTCAGGGTCGCTACTTCTTTTGTGGTGAGATCATGGGCAAGTTACTCTTTTGAGTGTTGGTTCCCTCATTTATAAAAAGGAATAAAAAACATCACCTATCTGGTATGATCAAATAAGTTAATACATGTAAAATGCTTTGCTTGGTTCTTAGCTTACAGTGAGTGCTATGTGAGCTTTAGTTATTATTAATCTCACCAGCAATATTCTCTCAAGATACTGCAATCATATAGGTAATTTCTTTGCAACCCTGTAAATACTTTGGATAGGTGGGAGAGGATTCAGGTTTGCTCATATGAGGAAGTAGTTGAGGACAGAATCACAAACTGGGATGGAAAAGGCTTTCTAGGGACCATTTAGTTGAGCTTCCTTATTTTCCAATGAGGAAAGACAGGCACCGAGTGGCCAGCTGTAATATGCCCAGGAAGCCCCAGGAATCACCATCTCCCAGTCACCAGACCAATAAGCTACAACGTAGACCCAGGGGTTTTGTTCCATTCCAGTGCTGTCTTCTAGCCCCAGCTGCCTTGTCCTTCCATGTCATCTTCTCAGAGGGGCCTGGAGTATGGTGAACAGGCTCATATGCCTTGCTGCACAGGATGCCTACGGCTTCCATTTGCTCAGTAGTCCATTTGAAAATGGCAAATTATGGCTACCCAATGGACCACATATTGAAAGGTCTGCTATTGAAAGATTTACCCAGAAGGTAAATCTGCTTGTAACACTGACCTAAGTCACTTGGTGAACACAGAATCACAACAGAGAATCCTCCATATATCCTCTCAAAGTCTCAGTGCCTCTCTCTCTCTCTTTCTCCTACTACTTCCACTGCATTCTGTTATCTCAAATTATTTGATTAGAAAAAAACATCCCAGACTGTCTCATGTCCTACCCTGCACTGTCCAGTATTGGACTGGGCACTAGTGTACACTCTGTGGGTCCCTTTGTGGCCTCCTTTGAGGTTACCTGGGGACATGGCTAATGCCTCTAATGATGCCTTATGGTATCATGTACAGTCCTAGCTATCATTCACTGAAGGCCATCATCCAACCCTTTGCTAGACCTCTCACATATGTTATCTCATTTAGCCCTTAGATCAGTCCTAGGCAGGACTCATAGAATCATAAAGATTATCAACCAATCTCCATTTTTTTTGAGGTGCTGGGGATTGAACTCAGGGCCTTATGCATTGAGCTGTACAACCCCAGCCCCCAATCTCCTTTAAAACTTGGTTCTTTGGGTCAGGTTCTATTACCTCTTGCTCAAAGGCTACAATCATGTCAGTTAAGTAAGCTTGAAATATTCCTGTCTTACAACCATGAGGGAAAGGCCAACAAAATTGTGAGATCTTGGCTCTGATGTCTTTGAGCCACCACGGTATCACCAACAACCATGTCTCACTACATCTGTTACTTCAGGTATCTTATGAAGGGTTGCCAAGTGCAGAACAATGCAAGTGTCTGAGATAGATGTGAACTTGCAGCAGACACTTGGTACCCAAGCTGTGAGCGATATTACAGAGAAGGGTGGGGCTAGCTGCCTGGTCCTTGCTCCACTGTCTGGTCCCTTGGGTCATGGTAATGATGAAAATAATCACCAACATTCCATGCTTCTTCAGAAAGACTTAACACCGAAGGTGATCTTGTCCCAACCGATGGCTTTAAATACCATCTGTATGCTCTGTATCTCTAGGCCTGACTCTCCCAAACTCCAGGCCATTGTGCAACCACCTACTCCATATCTCCACTGGGGTTAGAAGAGGATGGAGCTCCAGTTTTTGCCGACTCCCAGACTTCCTACAGTCTCAATCTCAGCAGCAAATGGACACTCCATCCTTCCAGCTGTGCAGGCCAGAACACTTAGTGTTGCTTTTGAGCCTATTTCTCCCACACCCCATGTCTAGTCTGTCAGTAAAGTAGCTTTACCCTCAAGTCAGACCAGAATCCAACCACTTCTCAGCTCCTGCATGGCTCTCCTCCTGGGTCTCCTTCACTCATATGGAGGGCTACCACATTCTTATTTCTGTATACTCCACTCTGTCTTGCTCTTACTGCCCATTCTCAACATGATAACCAGAGGAATCCTGTGTGTGTGTGTGTGTGTGTGTGTGTGTGTGTGTGTGTGTGTATTGAACCCAAGGGTATTCTACCTCCAAGATATACCCCCAACCCTCTTTTATTATTTGTTTTGAAGCAGGATCTCTCTAGGTTGCTGAGAGTATCCACTAAGTTGCTGAGGCTGGTCTTGAACCTGTGATACTCCTGCCTCAGTCTCCTAAATACTGGGATTACAGGTGTGGGCCATCATGCCCAGCTCAGGGGAATTCTTTAAGAATATGTCAAACCATCTTGCTCCTCTGCTCAGAAACCCTGCAATGGCTTCCCAGTTCACTCTGAGCACATGACTGTATCTATACAAGAGTCTAAATGACACAACATAATCTGTCCCTGTTACCCTCCTACTCTGCCACCCGGCCCACCTTGCACCAACTAGACTCCTCACTTGTTGCCCTTATTCTCTTGTGTCAGATTCCCACATGACTCTTACCCCCTCCTCCTTCGAGTCTCTGCTCAAAGGCCACATTAGTGAAGCCTTTCCTGGTCACTTGATTTAAAATAGCAGCCCCACCCTACCCACTCTCCCTGTCCCCCTTCCCTGCTTTCTCCTTTGCACCTGTCTCTCATAATGTGCACTGAATTTACTTATTCTATGCACTGCCTGTAGAAGATAGAAGGTAAGCTCCCTGAGAGAGTGCTTTTGCTCTATTTCTAGCTCTCACCCCCTGTCTAGAACATACCCAGGGCTTGGCAAGTGTGTCACATAACTATGTGCTGAGAGGATGAACACGTACCGCGGAACCCACCTCGGCCTTTGTGACTGACATCTCCAGGGGTCTGTCGCTGACAGTGACCGACTCCAGCGCAGAGGACATCCGATGACAGAGGTGCTTGTTCTGGATGGCAAACCTCAGCTCTTCCTTGACAAAGGGTGTCAGGTTAGCAAAATCCTCAAAGATCAGTGACCCAGGAGGGGACAGGCAGGGGACGATGGCAGAGGCACTGACTTCTGAGGCAGAGACCTGGCCTGGGTGTTGAAGCATCATTTTGCTGAAAGACACATTGAAACCCAAAGTGCTTCAGGGGTTCAAGTCCTCCCTACCCATGACCCCCAACACCAGAGCCCTGCCCACCCCCAGAAAAAAGATCCATCAGCCCTCAGCCTTCTATTTTGTTTACATTTTATGCCATCCTCAGCTTGAGTTAAACAGGTTCTTAAAATACACAGCTCAGTGACATTGACAAAATGTCTAACTGAAGTTTATAAGGGTTGACATTTCAGGCTCTTCTGAACTCATACAAGACCTATTAGTTTTGGCTGATGTGCACATATGCAAATGTAGCCCCAATCTTGGAAGAAAAGCATTTAAAAAAAAATCAGACCCATTCTGCAATTCCATTTTTGGTCTCTCTTCAAAAGGAAACTTGGAAGGCACCTGAAGTCACATTGAATCTATCAGTGAGTGGAAGTAAAAGCAAGAAGTGGTGGACCCTTGATTTAACAAATATATTGCTGAAACTTCTCTGCCAAGAAGTTGGATCCAAGTAACGGGAATGAGGAAGGTAACTGTAGCTGGGTACAGTGTTTCTTTGCCCCAGGCCTTGGCAGGGAATGGGGATGGCCAGGATTCAGGTCACATGGGGAACAAGTAGCCCCTTTTTACCATTAAGGTCAGCAAAGCAAAAGACCTCAGGGTAAGGAAAAGTGAGAAGCTAAGATTTTGACATTTGTGGGGAGGTGTTGTTTAGCCCTAAAGTGTAAGGTGAGATGGGCACTAAGGACTGGCCCAGGCACTAAGGTGCAGATATCCTGAGCTAGTCACTTCAGCTCTCTGAAACTCAGATGGCCAAGAGCTCCTTCAGGCCAGGGAGTGAGTCTCCACCCTTGCTTTATCCAAGAGCCTGGCCCAGCATAGGGCTCCCAATGCCTGGTGGACTGGACTACCGAATGGGATAAGCAAAATAGAAATGGGGTGGTCAGATCAATGGCCTCCAAGGTCCCACCCACCAGCATTATTCTAAATAGGTCAGTGAACCTAAAGAGAAAATAAAGGGTAGAAATAGTAACCATTCCATAGTCCCAATTTGGAATAGCCTCCAAATTGTGGACTTCCTGCAGCTGTGACCCTTTCCCCTCATCCCTTGCAGTTGGTGATCAGGAGCAATGAGTGTGGGGACTATCTGAGCAGGTAGTCGCAGGAGCATTTGAGTCCAGGGACCTGTGGTCATTAGCCGAGTCCAACCACCAGGAAGACCTCTGGCAAATCTCTAACATTGAAGCGTCTCCTTCATACCAGAAACTTTATGTGCCTTATCTCATTTAATCTTCAAGAGAACCCAGTGAGTTTGGACTTAGCCCTGCTTTATATGTGAGTTAAGTGAAGTTTAGACAAATCATGTAATTTGCCCAAAGACACAGAGTTAATATGGGGCAGTGTTGGGATTTGGGATTAGGTTTCTTTGGCTCAAGAACTCATGCCTTTAATTTATATATTGAAAAAGCAAATACTGCTCTACATTGCAAAAACCAAGATATTACTTTGCATTGCAAAACCAGAACTCATCTTACTGATGGGGGTGAGCCCAGGGGCAGATTGGGAGACCTGGCACTGAAACAATGGAGGGGAGACTGAGCCAAGATTCATGGGGGGAAAACCTGAACTCTGTTTAATGAATTGCGGATCTTGATATATCAGGGTGTATACTCTGCTGCTTGCCTACACTATGGGAGTTGATTTTCTGAAAATAAATATTTGAATAGGGTTTTTTTATCCATGAAATTCCCAGACTTGAATCAGAAAATCAAGATTTGAAGGCCATTTAGTTATGTGTCTTCACTGTAACCGCCCAGTGTCTTTTCTCTTCTGGAAGAAGGAGCATGAGTTTTGTGAGGAGTTGAGGAAATAATACATGAATATGCTGTGAAAAATCTCCTGCAATTAGGAACCACATTTTTACCAGGATTCCCAGGAATCTCTCTTGCCCAAGGCTATCTCCTATGGGGTCCGGGTGGAAGGGTGGCTGGTCACCCTCTTTGATCTTAAATGCTTCTGATTAGGACACCCTGACCTCTAACTCCCACTAGAGATCTAAGATATACTGACGGAAGCAAGAATTCCAGACCGGTGACTGCTGCTTTCCATTGCTCAAAAAAAAAACAAAAAACTCAGGAAATGTATGCAATTCTCTTCTAAACCTTCATAAGTCAGAACTGAAGTTCCTTCGTTGACTTAATCCTATAATCTTAGGATGCTGGGAAGCTACTTCTCTGGGTCAGGTGATAAACTACAGGCTTCAAAAGCCAGAGGTTTAAGATTCTCACCCCCCACCTCCCCGCCCTTCTTCCAACTTTATTTACAACCTAATAGTTCAGGGATGGAATTCTGGGCTGCCACTGGGCTGGCTTTGTTTGGAGGACTGGATGGCTCCATTCTACATAGGAAGTTTGAATTCCACTGCAGTTGAATGTGTCCATCTTGCCACTCGGCAGAAGTTTATTGACTGAGTCCTCAGGGCTTGGGGTCTGCTGTTACATACTTTTCCCCCCTTTCCTCCTTCTTCTTAGTGTAAAGATGAAAGAAACTGAAGAATGTCGGTGGTATGAAATGTTTTAAAGAAAAGCATCAGGTGGGCTTACTTGGGGACAGAAATGGGTTATAAAAAGGCTAAAAGCTGCTGGGCGTGGTGGCACATGCTTGTAATCCCAGTACTTGGAGGCTGCGACTGGAGGATCTGGGTTTTCAGCCAGCCTCAGCTACTTAGTGAAGCTCTCAGCAACTTAGTAAGACCCTGTTTCAAAATAAAGAATAAAAAATAGGACTAGAGGTGTGGCTCAGATGTAGAATGCCCCTGGGTTCAATCCCCAGTACTGCAAAAAAAAAAAAAAAAAGGTTAAAAGTCTTTCTGAAAATAAAGCAATTGTATCTGTAAGAATTTGGGCTTTCTCTTCACTAGACTAAAGATGAGCCTCTTAGGGTAATTTCTCATTTGTCCTTTACTGGTCTCTTATGGTATGATTCAGATTCAACACAGGCTGTGTCCCTGCATGGAAGATGACATTACATCTTCAGATAATTTCTTACAAAGTTGAGACCCTCTAACATCCCCTTCATTGAAGAGAAAAATGTGTTTTGGAGCTTCAGATGTTCTGAGTTGACTTTCTACATTGATCATTAGATCATTGAGACCTGTTACAGAAGTTCTTGCAATCAGAAATCATGTCATATCACTGGTTGCTTCATCAGTTTCAGGAAAGCGAAACTTCACTTATGTATTTCTTTAACTGGAAATTCACCTCCCAGATTTCTATTTCCTGGTAGCTGCAATGACATTGAATTTTCACTTTTAATTTTGATCTCTTTCCATTAAGTGCTGCTCACTAACCAACTTATGGTACTAGTCAGTCAGCATTGGCCTTTCACTGGCCTTTTTTTTTTTTTTTTTAGTGGTAGTGGTGATGATACTGAAATGGAACCGAGGGGCATTCTACCTCTGAGCTACATCCCCAGCCCCATTTTATTTTTTTATTTTGAAACAGGGTCTCACTAAGTTACTGAGGGCTTTGCTTATTTATTGGGGCTCGTCTTGAATCTATGATTCTCCTGTCTAACCCTTCAAGTACTGATATTACAGGCATGTCTTCATATTCTGGTCTTTTTTCCTAGCCCATTTGAAGGCTGCAGTTGTAAGGCTGGGCTTCGGGGTCACAGACAAGGTTTCCAGGCTTATCTCTATCACTCACAAGCTGAGTGCCACCCACAAGCCACTGAGGCTTTTTAGACTTAGTCTCCTCATCTGTAAAATGAGGTGGAGACTTCCTGGTCCCAGTGCCCTCCAAAGGCAGTCAGGAAAAATGCATGAGATTCATACACTCATTATTACTGTGGTTCCATCTGCACCATTTCGGGGAACTCACTGTTGTCAATCAGTTTAGCTCCATTAGTCAGGAATTAACTGGAACCCTCAAGAACTTCAGGTCAGTCAGTCAGTCACAGTGTCCATGTACTTTGATTAACCTCTGGGTTCCTAAGACAACAGGTAAATTCCACCTTGCTATCTGCTGACACCAACATTTCTCCACTGGTGTTACGTACTTGAGAGGTTACCAGTTCTCACACATAAGGCCATTTCTCCCTTGAAAAGTTTCTGTGGGTCCTGGCTATGTCTTTCTTCCTTCCTTAGGCTGGGTAACACTTGGAGCCACTAACTTTATTTCATGCCCAGCCAACTTTTAACAGGAAGGAATAATAGGTTCTATCTAATGGGAATCATAGGACATCTGATATTAGAGTCATTTAGGTCAGATCCTCAATTTGTAATTAAGTAAAGAGAGGTCCAGGAAGGTAAAATGACTTGCCCACAGTCATAAAACTGGAGAGTTGGCCCAGTCCATGTCAAGCTACTGATCCCCACCCACTGATCATTTTGCTCCATCATAAAAGGGGTCCATCACCTCTCTGGAGAAACCAACCACAGAGGTAATCAGAGAACAGAGCCATTAGCCAAGAACATGAGAGTCAATAATCCTAGTACTTGGGACCCACTACAGAGGAGTCTTTGACAGGACTAAGACAGGGAGGGATTACAGAAGAAAAAAGCCTTCGAAAGAAAATAATAAGATAATGACTAAAGGATAAAGAGGGAGGGAGAGGTGGGCTTATGACCAGAGCATAGCTGCCACAGGTGCTGTCTTATCCACACGGTGGGTCTGGGCAGCTAGCTGCCTTCTTTGCTATCTCTGGAAGCTTGCAGACTCTAACAACTATTTCCCCCCCTACACACACAGGCACAGCACTGAGGCTGTCTTCAAAGCAAGAAGCCACATGGTGTTGCATTATTCTACAACAAATGCTAAATTCAGAACGAGGGGGACAGTAGTACTTATTTCTCCTCCACTTTAAGTTAGGGAGACAAGAGCCACAAACAGAATATGTGACTGTCACCCACACTGAAATAGATACATTGAGAGAACACTCAGCTTTTCTAGTCCCCAGTTTTGATAGGTACCTAATGAAATTAAGGAAAAGAAAATGGTTAGAAGGAAAGGAAGTAGATAAGAGATGAAAATGGGGTGGGGGGTAGGCAGACAAGGCAAGCCCATCCAATGGGAACAAAGTTGGAAAGGGTCAAAGATGCCTGGCCGCCTCCCTTCCCCTGTCTCAGAAACTCAGTGACATTAGATAGCTACCCCTTCGCTGGCCCCTTTTCTTTCAGTTACACCACTCAAAACTGAAAATCCTCAGCCAAGAAAGGACTTTAGCGGTTATCTGCGCGACCACCACGTTGTGCTCTTAAACAGGCAGAGAGGGTCCTTAGTGTCTACGTGCCCACATCTCCCAGCTGGAGATGCTGAGGCCGAAGGACATCAAGTGGCACTAGACCACAAAACCATTCTCTCTAGTATGCGTCCCGCTGGCTCTACACCCTCGTCTCTCCAACACAATGAATCTGCGTGAGCGAAAAGCAGAGAGATCCAAAGACTGGCCAAACGAAAAGTCAGAGAAAGAAAGAAACGGAGAGGGAGAGAGAAAGAGAGAGCGAGAGCGCCACAGGTACCCGAGGAAGTCCCGGGCCCCGGAACCTGACCTCCGCCTGCGCGGGGATCCCTCTCCGCTTTCCACCCAGCGGCAGCGCGACACCAGCGCTCGCCACCTTCCAACTTGTCCCAACTAACTTTCGCTCCCGGCTCCCTACGCTGTCCAACCTGCGAGAGCTTCGGGGTGCGCAGGGCGACGCCCAGCGGCAGCTCCCGCGACCCGGGCTGGCCCGTCCTTTCCCCATTCATTCGTTCGGTACCTGGGGCAGCGCTTTGGTCAACTCCGGCTATCGCGCCTCTGGGTGGGCTTGGAAGGTGACCCGACACAAAGCGAGGGATGGAGAGAGACCGCGGGCCAGACGGACGGCCTCAGACACCCCCGAGTACCCCCACTCATCCGCCTCGCGCCCTTTCCCAGCCCGCGGAGCTCGGAGGTTCGCGGCGCAGCGGGCGCCGGACCTCCTCCGCCACCAGCAATCTTTCGCGCCCCAAGTTAAAAGAGAAAGTTACTTCATTCACTTTTCGAGAAACTTTCCGAAACGCCGAGGAGCAGCAGCGGCTGAGAGAAGTTCAGCCAGAGTTACCTTGCTGCCCGAGGCGGGGGGCGCGGGTCTGGGGTGGGCGCAGGGGTCTGAGAACTGGTTACAGGAGGGGCGCAAAGAGAACGACCCTCGCCGCGCTCGCTCCCTGGGCTTCCAGCGCTCACCTCCAGTGTCCGCTCGGGGCGCCCAGGGTCCGGGGGGCGGTCGGGGGCCGGCTGTCTCTCTGTCCGGCGGGCGGGCGGGCGGGTCGGCTGCGGCTGCGGCTCCGGCGGCGGCGCGGGGAGAGCGCTCCTGGGCAGTGCGCGCCTCACTCAGTGCGACTGTGCCTGGGAGCGCGTTGCATCACCTCTTTTATAGCTCTCGGGCTTGGCAGCGCGCTGGTTTACTCTGGGTTACAAGCGCTCGGCTGACGTAATGCTATTAATAGCTTCCCCGGAGAACCGGCCGGGCCGAGCAGAAGGCGGGGTGGAGGAGGGGCCAAGGCGGGGCGAAGGGCGGTGGACGTGGGGGGGTGCGGTGATGCAAGCTCGGGGAGGAGCCGGCCGGAGCGTTCCCCCGGCCTCGCACGCCCGGGACACACACCCGCCCGCCCTCCCTCTCCATATCAGGACTGGAGCCGTCCCGGCCGGCTGCCAGATGTGCGTACTCGCCGCTGCGTGTTCCAGGCATGAGCCAATGGTGCCCAAGCCAGCGGCATGACTCCACCGCGTTGGCATCTCTCCCTCGGCTAGGATGGGGGGAATGGTGGGGAGGAGAGTCCTGGCCGCGGCCCAGACTAGGTGAGGCCGGGAAGCAGGACCGCTGTTCTCTAAACCGTGCGGTCTTTTTCTGAGGCTTCAGGAAAACGCGCCCTTCCCCTCCAGCCGCCTCTTTCTCAAGCAAAGGGCGGGACTGGGGCGGCAGCGTTAGTCTCTGGCGTGGGAGAGTTGTCCAAAGTCACCTAGTGTGAATCCACACCGTTACCCGCCAGCGTGACCTCGGCCGCGGGGACCTCTAGAAGCTGGCGGGGCAACGCAGACGCCGAAGGCAGCGCTCTGCGGGCATCGTGAGCCCGGGCGCTCGGCCTCGGCACACCTCGCACCGGTGCGCACGCAGGAGCCGGCTAAGAACCGGCTGGGAACCCGAGGTGCGGGCGAGGGCGAGTCCTGGGACGCTGTCCGTTCCGTTTAATCCACAAAACATTTGAAATCGACAGAGCGACCCCCTGTGAAAGCGACAAGTGCGTGCAAAGAGAGACCTAGAGCAATCCGAAGCAACCCGGAGCGGGGTTAGGCACCGGCTGAAGCTGAGCGGCGGGGGAGACCCGGAAAGAGAGTGCACCGGCGGGACAAGGCGGGGGTCGCCCGGCTCTTCCGCAGTATTTTGGGAAAACCCATTTTCAGTTTTCGCGTATTTTTTCTGAGCCCAGAGCGAATCGGACACTAACCGAACGACAGGGACTGAGGGAGGACACTTGATCGCAGTGCGAATGGGGCCCCTCAGCAGAAAGTCCCTCGGCTCTCAAACCCGGCTGGGGGGAAAGGCGGGCGCGGTGGCCAAGTTTCGAGTCGAGACTTCAGCAGAACTGACTTTGAACATTAAAAATAATTTCCCGGTTCTGATTGCCTGACTCGGACTGCCTCGGCTCAGAGCGTCAGGAGCAGGGTACAACTGGATGTGAACGCAAGCTAGCCTGGGACTTTCTCACCTGCCTGGGAGAGAGACCTGCGCGTGCGGGGGCGGTGTAGGCGCGGCCCAGGGCAGAGACCTGTGCTTCCACCCGCCTCTTGAGAAAGGGGCAATCGAAGGTCATAGTTTGGTAATTTAGGGTGAGAACTAAAGGAGTCTGGGAGTCCAGGTCTCACCCTCAGACATCACCCCGCAGCACCTGCAGCCTCCCCAGCTAAGGTCGTAAAGAGGTTATGGGTAG